>JAMZAV010002819.1:0-74870 GCA_024449915.1 Sweltsa coloradensis | reverse complement strand
GAATCAAATCACACTTGTGGAATTGTATTTTCTGTGGATTAAAAATCTATACGATAATAAAGGAACACTTTTCTGCTCTGTGCTCGGCACCGCCACCAAGATATTATTCAATGATGATGATTTTATTTGTGCGTTCTCCCTATGTCGGGTACACGTACCCGTGTTTGTCGTAAATAGGAGATGGTCTGATTACAATCCCCATTAATAACATTTTAACCAGTTTTACTGTAGCGAGATTGTTAACACACTCTTCGCCCGCCGACTTACATTAAACACTGATAAAATAAAATGGTTTCATACTTCCCTATTGTATGCAATCATGCATGCTGTGAGTGTAAGCACCAACCCAAAAAAATTCATACACAATTATTGGACACATTACTGCTTAATTAACACTTTCTTAACCACAATAATGAACAACCAATCGGTAGTTTGTTTTTTCTTAATACTACGCCAATAAAGAAAATGCTGACAGTTTTAAGACTCCAATCGTCACGTTTCAGCTTTCTTGAGTCAGCAAACTATTGAAGAAGTATATTACTGGATCAAAAGGTGACGCCATTTTTTCTGACGCAATTATTTAAACATAGCCTACACATTGATTAATAGATTAATTTCCATTTCAGATCTTAAAAATCCTCTGCCAGAACCGAGATTTTAACCTGCACTGGGAGAATGAATAGCCACACATGACGAGCCTGACGCACAAGGACTAAGGGCTACGAAAAAGACCAGCGAGCCACACTAAAAAAATGTAATGTACCTGTACCTGGAATAAAGAAAACACCAGTTAAAAAGAAGCAAATTTCAGCCCATCTACCGTGATCTAAAAGTGTACGTATAGCTAACTGAATCAAATTTGTAATAAATTAAGTCTTCTATGCTGATGCAAACAACTTTGAAATTTTAGATACTACGAAAACGGTATTGGCTTAATTTGTTATTATTATTATTATTATTATTATTATTATTATTATTATTATTATTATTATTATTATTATTATTATTATTATTATTATTATTATTATTATTATTTAGCATTCACTAATTTCATCGAAATAATAATCGGTCTTAAGCTTAAAGTACAATAATTGAAAAATGTTTACAGTGATCACATTGATGACAAATTATTCTTCATAATTTTAAGAACTTAAAACACTAAAAGGAACCAATATTGGGACTTTTTCTTATATATTTCAATCGTATTTCGTATTTCATATTTTGTACAATAGCCTTTAAATGACACATGTTGCACTTTGGTATAGTGGGTGCTTAACCTAAAATAATCCACTTATTAATATAATACTACTCTAAATACTCTTATTCTTGCACATATTATTCGTAATTTCTTCACTTACATCTGTCCATGCTGTCATATGTTTACCTACTTAATGTGCCAAGAGGAGTCAACAGCTGGCGCGTATTCTGCTACTTGTGCATGTGTCTTATGGAAAACATAAACAACAACATCAATAACAACAACGACGACAACAACAACAACAATAGTGCTGTCACGTTATGCCTTCAATTGTTTATAAAATTTTCTACATTTATAATATGAATCATTTCGGAGCAATTCAGCATTGTCTTGTAATTGAATAAGCACAAAGACAGCCATTAGTCCAAAGGCCTAAGATTGATGATTTACACTTGTATTTACTTCGAATATTCATCGTTTCGTCACTTATACAATCATTTTTCATTTTGAGTAATAATAATAGTAATGTAGTAATCTAGTCATCATATGAGGTACCCGTCATATAGTTCTAGCCATCCATCTTGCCAATATTGATGTGAATTAATTATTTTTTTTTTGCGCTAACTACTTATATTTGTACATAGACCTTTCAAAGACACATTGCTTTTATAAAAATCAGTCTGAATGTTTGTATATTGTTTGAGTCCCACTATCTCAATGTCTGTACCATCCCAATACCTAGTTAGTAACCTAGAGAGGGGCACCTTTCATACTAAATATGTATTTATTTATTTATTTATTTATTTATTTATTTATTTATTAGGGAGGGAAGCTCCTTTAAAAGCATCACTTCTGTTCGTCCGTCCGTCCGTCTGTACGTATGTCACGTCTCGTCTCACGATAAAAACCGATCACGAAGTCCGATTGACATGCATTTTTCTCTGTCTTCGCATCGTTGTCTGTTTTTTTGATTTGGGATTTGTATTTTTTAATCGGTTCAAATACTTTGTGTTAATCATTTATATAAAATAAAATAAAAAGTTCTAGTTATTCGAAAGTTCGATTCTGTAAGTTCGACCTTCCTAGAACATGGCCCGAGCCAGCAAACCCATTTCAATTGTATTAAACTAGCATGATTGCTCTATCTAGAAAATTGATCATCATATTTTGTTGACAGAATGATGAAAGATAACTTCTGTTTGTGAAGTTGATTGGTTAGGAAATAAATAAACAACCGAGGGGGTGAGGTTAGGTATTACTGTAATTGGTGTTATAAAGTGTCAGTTATATACATTACCAATAACGATAATGGTGTTTACTTTGGCTACACATTCGGAACATTAAAGCCTAAACATGGCCTAGCAAATATTATGTGAGTGGTTGCGTGTGTAAGCCATGTCATGTATAGATTGATTTAGATGTTAAGATAAGTACTGCGATGTCATTTTATGGAGTGTGTATAACACTGTCATACGGAATAAAATTTGACATTCGTTGCGAGTTTTTTAATCCCCTATAGATTATCCATGCAGAGCACCTCAACATTAATTAACGTGCAAAGTGTAATTTTTTTCCAACACCCGCTTCAAGATAGTTATAGGCTGGAATGTCCCTGGGTCATTCTACAGGACTAAATCCCACCATTCGCCTATGACCGAGGAAAACACACTTTCACGTAGGGTTTGCGGTGGGGAGTATTGTTCCGTGGACCTCCCGAATCTTACAGTCTCAGGTGCAACGTATGGACACCTCTAACGGTGACAAACTAACAAACCGGATATCTTTGTGTGTGTGCTACTACGCTGGGCCAATAAATGTGTTGCCTCACTTTTAAATTTTTGGTTACCGTTCCCGTTCGCTTTCCGGTACCCGTACCGGTCGGTACGTCAACTTTTTGACTTTTTAGTTTTAAATAATATCAACCGTCTTGGAAAATCAACCCTTCCTCCATTACGATTCTTCATTATCAACAAGTGGATAGTGCCACTTTCCTTAAAAAAGTAAATTAGAAGCTGAAATCACTGATTCAAGCATCATAATATTATAAATATTTAGACGTGGGCACTAGTTTAAGTTAGTGTGTCATGTCACTAACCTCCCTCAACAACGCGTTGAGTAGCGGCCATGCTATCGTGAGCCGTCTGGAAATTTGCATATCTAGTCAGGAAAGCCTGGTATTTCCCTTTCGTATAATAGAATCAACATCGCATGCCGTGGAATGGACTTTTCATGGCCAACGTAGGGTAGGTTTCTCGAGATCGTAGGTGTATGGCTCCAATATCGAAATTACTAATATTAAATTAAATTAATTAATGTGTCTTAGAATTTAACTTTCTTGAATAACATATTTCTCCATATTTCTCAAATTTGTCATAATATACCATCGCAAAATCACTCTAAATCATGCTAAGTAGAATATTTACCGAAGTATGCCTATTAGTACAACGAAATCGCACCTATCCATGTCCATTCTGTTTTACAGAATAATCTTCAAGGTCATTTGGGAGCGACTATGCATCACATTTTTGTCTGTCCGTCTATGCGTGTACTATGTCCCTCGATAAAAACCGAACAAGACCTCCGATGGGCATGCGTTTTTTAATGGCATTGCCCTTTAGCAAGAAAGATACAGAATGCTTTTGGTTACCATGGGGGAAAAGGGGGGGGGGGAGCTATCGTCGCCCAAAATGTACAAGCAGCCCATAACCTCCACCAACAACAAGATTTCAATGCACGAACAAAAAGTATTTTTAGTTTTATATCCATCTTTGTACTATTTACGTATAATTTAATTTGTGTATTAGTTTTCGCCGATCTGTTGCTTAAGTAGCTTCGCTCCCTGTTTTGAGTACTCCTGTACCCATGCTGTCAGCGTATGGTACATTATTGAATCTGGCTAAAATCACGACTTGTTATCCGAATCCTAGAAGTAATAACACGAATAACGGCGCAAAACACGTTGAAGTTTTGTAATTATTATCAACATATTTTGTTGTTGAGTCAAGATACGAACATGTAAATGTTGAATTTGGTATTTGGTATTTTCAACAAAATCCGAAATCGTAAGAAGAAATCAACGCATTTAATTGATTAATTTGTGTTTAGACTTTGCATTAAGGTATGTGACTTTGAGAAGCTACATTACTACCCATTCAAATAATTCGAAAGGTCGGTGATTATACTGGCCGTATAGGTAAACCAGTGTTATAAGATTTTCCTAAATTTGTACTCAGTTTAAAGGCAATCGTTTGGGTTTGTTCCTGTAGGATAACCCTTGGACATAACTCCCGATACCCGCTTATAAATTGTCCCAGAGTTAGGTAGGCCTACTTACGTAAATTATTTATATATTTTCGGTAATGTAACGTTGTTGTACTTTATATTATCAACCTAATTCACATGTCCCACAACAATAAACACATTTATTGTATAAAACTTAACGCAGCATATCTACCACTGGATACTATACTACTACTAAATTATTGTATTTTAATACATTGTTGTTGTAATATAAGTATTTAAAATATTTACATAACTGTAGTTCATTGTTGTGTCTGCATCTATGTAGGGCCTAATTAGATTTATTTAGTTGCCCTCCTTTCCTTTTTCAGTTTTTGAACTGAATAGGATAGACGTTAAATAAATAAATACATAAATAAATAAATAAATAAATAAAATAAATAAATAAATAAATAAATAAATAAATAAATAAATAAATAAAACTACCACCTTATTCCCGTTATCACTACTCAAATCATTAACCGACGTTCTCTGAGATTAAATTGATTTTGATTAGTTGTCAGTTTTTCACTTTTCCTTCTAAAATAATATGCTATTATTTATGTGTTGAGAAATCTTCTTGACCAATCGGATTTTATTACGTAAAAAGTACCTAATGACGTACACAGTATAGTATATCATGGCGTTCTCTATTCAACAGCAACTTCCTTCCACCAACGATTTTATGTGTGAATTTCTTAGACGCTTGTCATGGCGTGACCAGAATTTAAACCCACTATCTACCCCTACATCAAACCGGTTTCACCACAGCAGCTAATGGCCTCTAGCTGTCGAATAAAGGGGTAGGTTCGAGTAACAGCTTATCTTATCACTCTTTATAGGTATTTTCTTATACCTCAATCTACCACGAGGGTGGTGGGGAGAATGGTCACAGATTGTCTGATCAATGGATAAGGAAAGCGGTTCAAAACATGGCGTATCTTATACAGATAATGTTGCCCTCGTGTGGGTAGGTAGCTTGATCTGTAACTGATACCAGATTAAATGGTCAGGAAGAGAAGGTGGTGGTTGGTGGGCTACCAGTACTTACCAGTACTTACCAGTACTTACCAGTACACTTACTCTTATTTATCAGGGCTTTCTTTATTCATGATAATAATAATGATAGTAATAATGATAGTAATAATAATAATAATATATATATATTTTTTTTTTATATTGTAGATACATTTCTTCCATAACCTTACATATTTCATACATTCGACCTTCCACAAACTGCGCATGCAGCTTATCTGTGGAACTATGTTTATTAAAGATAAGGATTTATTCACTTCTGAACACTTAACCTAATATAATTGAAATTTGATTTATTGAAATTACCGACTGTGAGTCTAAACAATAAAATGTGATAATTGCATAAAGTTTGACATTATGAATAAATTTATGAATGAACAGAATAGAAGAAAATTGATAAATACCTGAAAAACATAAAATATAAAAATCACATAACCACAATTTCCTCACTCAACTATAATATTGTTTTGAAGCAAATATGTCTTTAATTTAATTTTTATATCTCTAAATGAATCTAATTCTTTAATTTCTGGAAGAATCTTATTAAAATATAAAGGTACAGAGTAGCTTAACGATCTCTTCCCATATTTATTGTTAAAGGGTGGTAACTGGTAAATTCCTGCACTTTTGGCTCGAGTTGAAGTTGAGTTGAGTTGAGTTGAATAATAATAATAATAATAATAATAATAATAATAATAATAATAATAATAATAATAATAATAATAATAATAATAATAATAATAATAGTATATTTCGTAGAATGATAATTCACACTAGGCACGAAAATGAGAATGTGTCTTTAATTGATTACACGGACACATTAAAACAAAAGCTTAGTGCGCTTTCAAAGAGACTGAAAAGGTACAGGTTATGTACAAGTAGAAAACAACAAAATGAAATGTTTCAGCACAACGAAAAGTATTTCTATCGACAGTTGCAAAATGGACTTACACCAATTGATAACTTTACACCATCAGAGCAAGATAAAACAAATTTCTGGTCAGATATCTGGAGTAGACCTGTAGAGCACAACAGAAATGCAGCATGGATTGTCGGAGAAACCCAAGATATGGAGCAAGTTAATGAAATGTCCTTCAATAGCATTTCTCTCGAAGAACTGAATGTAGTATTACATGGAGCACATAACTGGAAAACTCCCGGAGTTGATAACATCCATAACTTTTGGTATAAAAGATTCACCTGTTTTGCATGAAGATCTAGCAAAATATTTTACAGCATTAGTGAAAGGAGATGAAGCCATTCCTTTATATTTACAAAAGGAAAGACGTTACTTAAACCAAGAATGCAGATACACAAAATCCAGCTCACTACAGACCAATAACATGCCTACCAACTGTGTACAAATTACTTACATCTTGTATTGCAAACAAAATTTACCAGCATTGTGAAGAAGAACATATATTATCAGAGGAACAAAAGGGCTGTAAAAGTATTCCCAAGGTTTGTAAGGAACAGTTGGTTATAGATTCTTTGGTTATGAGACAAACACATGTGTCCAAAAGGAATATTCATACTGCATATATTGACTACAAAAAGGCGTATGACTCTGTGCCTCATTCATGGCTTTTACATGTATTGGAAATATATAAAATAGATCCAATATTAATACAGTTTTTGAAGAACGCTATGAACACATGGAGAACAACGTTAAATATAAAATTGCCAGAGAAAACTTTGTCAACTGGTGGACTAAAAATTGCACGTGGAATATTTCAAGGTGACTCATTAAGCCCACTCTGGTTCTGCATGGCGTTAAATCCATTATCAAACTTGCTAAATAAATCAAAATACGGATTCAAAATCAAAGAAAGTGGTAATACACTATTTGTACTGTCTCATTTAATGTACATGGATGATATCAAACTATATGCGATTACAGATGCACAACTCAATCATCTATTACAAATCACACATTCGTTTAGCCAAGATATTCAAATGGAATTTGGATTAGAAAAGTGTAAAATATTATGTGTTCAATAAGGGAAAAGTTCAAGCTTCACATGGTGTTCAACTATCGGGTGAAATTGTATTGAAGGAATGGAAGAAGGTGAGGTGTATAAATACCTTGGGTTCATTCAAGCTGAACAGATTCATCAAGCGGAAGCGAAGAACAAGCTTAAAGATACTTTTGTGAAGAGAGTGAAAGAAATACTGACATCAAATTTAAACGGGAAAAATAAAGTGAAAGCAATTAATACTCATGCAGTACCAGTTTTAATGTATTCTTTCGGTATTTTAACCTGGACACAAACTGAGATGCAAGCAATTAATCGAAAAATAAGAACTCTTCTAACAGAATACCGACTTCATCACCCCAGAGCGGCGGTCGAACGGACGACATTGTCTAGGTTACGTGGTGGAAGAGGGATTACTGATTTAATTTAAATAACGCACGTATTAAGCAAATCAATTTGTTAAGGGAATACTTCTATAGTAAAAGTACTTCGCGATTACATTGCAGCTGTAGTGCAAGCGGATGTCAACCTCACACCATTAGATCTGCATAATGATGACAATTTTGCAGACAATCTCATAAGTGATGATATGAAAGAAGAAATGTGGAAACTTAAGATACTATACATGGGAGACATCACACAGAATTGCATCGTGATTATGTAGACACTGATGCATCTAATAAATGGTTACAAGTAGGCGATTTATTTGGAGAAACAGAGGGATTTTTCATGGCCATACAGAATCAAGTAATTGCTACACGAAATTACAAGAAGCACATCATTAAAGACAAGACAATTCTGGATGATAAATGTAGAAAGTGCCACTTGACCAATGAGACCATAGATCATGTAATATCGGGATGTAAACTTCTAGCCCAGTCAGACTATTTGCACAGACATAATCAAGTTGCCAACATAATTCACCAACATCTGGCCCAAAAGTGTTCGTTACTGGAGAACATCGTACCGGTACCATACTATAAGTACCAACCTGAAAAGGTATTGGAAAATTGTGATTGGAAACTTTATTATGATCGGGCTGTTATTACAGATAAGACGATACAACATAATAGGCCTGATATCATTTTAACGGATAAATCACAAAGGCAAACATTTATTATTGATGTAGCAATTCCACTAAGCCAAAATATTGAAACAACGTGGGACAGAAAAGTTAGCCGCTACTTTGAATTAGGACAAGAAATAAAGAAAATGTGGAAACAAGATCAAGTCACTACAATACCCAAATTATTGTGTCAGCCACGGCAGTTATACCACACAACCTACACAATAGTTTACACCAACTGGACATTAACAAGAATTTATTCATCAAAATGCAGAAAGCGGTTATAATTTGTACATGCCATATAGTCCGAAAATTCCTCGATGACAATGTTTTATAAAACCATTTTATGTTGTATATTTTGTAAAGATTAAGATTAGTTTTTGATTTGAATGTTATGTTGAATACTGTATAGATTTTAGATAATTTTTGAATATGAATGTTTTGTTATTATTATAGGCAACATGTATTGCTTGACATAGTCCGCCAATACATTGCATTTACTTGTACCGGTTTGTACCGAGATGTGGAAACATGTGAATAAAAATAATAATTATAATAATTATAATGATAATAATAATAATAATAATAATAATAATAATAATAATAATAATAATAATAATAATAATAATAATAATAATAATAATAATAATAATAATAATAATAATAATTCAATTTCAATTCTATTTGATTAAACACACACAATACATTATACAATATCAAACAAGCAAGTTGCCTTCATGAGCAGACTGCTCGTGTGAAAGACTGCTTCAGATAATAACATTTTAATTGTGCCAGCCGCCACGGTAAATATTTGTGTAATATACATCCTTAAAACCTTAACAACATAATTAACCAATTAACTCAATAAATAAAATTCGAAATAAAATGTATAATTAAAAATTCATGATAATAAGTTTTAAATGTAACCATTTCAATAAAACATTTCAATAAAACAACGCACAAGTAGGCCTAGGGGCTACTTACATAATCTTAATATTAAAGGTAAAGGCAATTTTAAAATGGGATATAATTCACCTCTCTTTTACTGCATTTTCTGCAAGTTTTTTTAAAACGAACATATATTTTCATACATGGTTTAAACTCTGGAATCTTGCATAAAATAGAATTGAACAGATATGGGCCTTTATATGATAACTGGTTACGTGTATTTGTTAATCTAAAGTCAGGTATGGTTAAACGTAGCACTGACGAATTTCTAGTATTGACAGCACTATTCACAAAATCATGGTTACTAAGATTACTAAAAACATATAAAACAGTTCTATAAAAATACAGTTGTGGCAATGGAAGAATGTCGTACTCTATATAAACAAAGTCAGTTGACTGAAGCCGCTAAAGATTAAATATGGTTCTCATGATGTAGTTTTGAGCAGTGATCAGTGATGTTAGTTTTATAATCAAATGTTCCCCCCCCCCCCCCCCCAATGAATGATACCAAAATTGCAAATTCGATTGGAAAATAGCGAAATACAATTGCCTTAGAACATTTAATGGCATAATTTTTTTAATGTTAATGTTAGATTTCGAGACAGCTTCCATCCTGACATGGTTTTCGTGGTTTCCCATAGTCCGAAGAGCAAATGCTAGGATGGCGACGAGAAATCGGCCACGACCGTACACAGCAGAAAGAAAACATCATCTACAAACAATATTAGAATTTATAAATGACTTATTTTAGTTAGAGTTAAGACAAAAGTAATAATGTATGTAATAGGTACACATGGAAGTACTTGACGTAAGTCCGTACAACATGTTAGCTCCGGTTTTAACCGAGTTTGTATGAAATACATCCAATAAAATAATAATAATAATAATAGTAATAATAATAATAATAATAATAATAATAATAATAATTATTATTATTATTATTATTATTATTATTATTATAATAAATGGTTTATTGTCATAGTATCTACATTTTGCGAGAGGCATTTACAGATGTACAGATATTATATTATATTATATTATATTATATTAACAAATATTATATTATATTTATATGAGGTGCATTATATTATCATTGTCTTCTTACACTACCCAACTACACGTATACCTGAATATAGACATTCGTCAGGTTAAGCCATTATGCACTTTGATGCCGGCCGTTATCATGCACACATCATGAGAGCTCGAATCAAATGATAACCCACATCAAGTTATTTTATCATCATTACCATTAATATTTAAACGCGTACTCGAAAAAAGTGCACAGGAAATCCCTCAAATCGATCACCATAATTTCAATGACTAATTCTAGTTTGAAGGCCGCTGGTAAGTGACACCCCCACTACCCCCGAATGTTGCACGCATTGGCCGGACGTACGTGCGTGTCGTATCGATTCTCGGGTCGTCGGCCCTCGAAATCAACAACTCCACACTTGTGGGGTGAAGTGTGCACCGGCCGAGTGCAAATATGTCACGTCACGTGGTGGAGAACTTTCCAAACAACACGTGAGCTGCGGGATCTAATTAGGGCTCGCCCTCTCAACGACTGCGCTGGGGAAATACAGGTGTTTTATATGGGGGGGGGGGGGCGAGAGGATCTCTTATATTATTATTAATTAATTGTGAGTATTATGTCAATATTTTCTATCGGTCTTCCACCGCTACTGCCCTGGGATGATGTTTTACTCCCCTCATGATGTAAGTTTGTTAGCACCCAATTGATTAAAATTAAGTGTGTTTCAGGACAATTTTATATCAATATATATTACACAATATTAAATTATTAATACATCATAGTCATTCTTGAAAAACTTTAATAATTAATAAAGGGGGTGTTCTCGAATTGAAGTTGTCATACTCTTTAAAATGTAGACATCTTAAAATAAAAGTATTGGCCTATTATTTGTAATAAATTTGTAGAAAATGTAATTAATTACGATAGTTACAAATATTTACATAAGATAACCATTATGAGCTCGATTTATTCCTATTTGTAGGCCTTCCAATACTTGGCACTTCTTCATTTAAGATGTACATGATTATTGGATTTAGGGAATAACTTTTTGATTGTGATGATTTCTCTTTACGTTATAACGTTGTGAAGTTCATAAGAAAAGTGAGTAATGAGAGCTCAACCATCATGCATGTGATATGGCCTGCATAGGTAAGAGCCCGGTAATTGTGTTTACTACGTGCTCTAGCACCGCAAGCCTCGTCGGTCGATGCTAGGGCGATAGCACCTCGTTACGATCGAGTTAGTTTGTGATTAACTAAGTGGATGAACAAACATTATGAACATTATATTCATAATTTGTTTCGCTATAAAAAAATTGTTAACAGTTTCACCTTCCATTTAGGCATTTAGTGTAAACTTAATAATTACGAACAAAACGCAAATGGTACCAGGACTTTACCCGGATCTCGTTGTTGTTGTTGTTGCTGTTGTTGGTTGATGGGATTGCGTCGAAAACCACTAGGTTTGTGGGTTGCAAGTCTAGCTAATTTGGTCAACTCTAGAATGTTTACTACACACAGGATTCGATAAAATTAAAATAATCGTTCCTGTCTTGTAAACGACGAGGTATAGTAATAAATCAACAAAATAAATCATTGGAGGGTGGAAAAGAAAACGTATTTACCCTTGCCATATTCTGGCATCAAACAATCTCAGAAGAAATGTGCCAAATAGTTAGAGGAGCAAAACCAATCAGCAGTTATTGAGGCTATATTTGAATTTTGGTTTATTTTTATGTATAATATGTATGCGTCTCTTCTGTAATACGAATGTTTTGTATTTTTTTTGTTCATGCAATTATTATTATTCAATTGTTCATTCCCCTAGTTGATGAGTAGAGGATTTGAGTTTTTTTTGTGTGTGTGGGGGTAGTATTATTATTATTATTATTGGATGAGCGTAGTGAGCGTAGCGAGCGAAGCGAAGATTCCATTTCACTACACTGGAGAAAAAAATCCGGAATGTTTTTGTTTTTTTTCTTTTTTTGTATTTTTGTGTGTCTGTGAACACGATTCCGGCTAAACCAATACTCCAATTGCGATGAAATTTTATGGAGGTCTATGAAATCTCTGAACGAAGAACTGCACGGGAGGAAAAATTGATCGAAAAATTATTTCTCATGAAAATCACAATTTTACGATTTTTTCGATTTTTTAAAACATTCTTCGACTTATAACACCTACATGCTTTATTCCATTGTAATGATTTTTCACAGAACCTTAATTTTATGAATTAATATATACGTGTGAAATTTGAGCGCAATCGAAAAATCATTTCTCATGATAATCGCAATTTTACGATTTTTTTCAATTTTTAACATTTCTTTGACGAATAAAACCTACATGCTTTATCCGATTGTAATGATTTTTTCACAGAACTTTAATTTTATGAATTAATATATTCGTGTGCAATTTGAGCGTAATCGAAAAATTATCTATTAAAAAAATCGCAATTTTACGCTTTTTTCGTTTAAAAAAATTACGCTCATCCATCAACGCGGCGGGACTTAAGCGTTTTCCTAGTTTAATAAAAACCCGTTTTCCCCCAAAAAAAATCCCGTTTTTTTCACCATTAAAAACCCTAGCCAAAGCATGCATACATTTGTGCAAGGATTGCATCTACATAAAATAGTGTTTTTGGATGACTTTATAAGAATGAACTGGCCTCAAGGCCACCATGAGATGAATGAATGCATGATGAAATACTATTTAAAATCGAAATTATGGGGGGGAAAAAAAAATGTCCTCCCTTTTTGGAAATTTTATCGGATCTAATCCCACATTGTCATTTAAGCGCCCACCGCTTTTTTTCTAGTCCCCCCACACCCATAGTATTTCATGAAATTTTTTGAATACTAAAAAACTACACCCAAGTTCAATATTTTATTTCCCTAAATGGAAATTTTATCATTGCAACTCCGCCCCCCACATTTCTATCATTCCAAAAATCTAAACAAATTAAAATTTAAAATTATTTCCCCGCTTTTGATTTTGTCGGATCCTTTCCAACCTTTACATAACCAGCCCCTAACAGACTTCTCTCACCCCTTGCTTAACTACCCCATTCCTTATGTCCAACTACCCTCCCCCCCTCCCCCTCCTACCAAAAGTTCTTTACCTTTTTCTTTTAGGTTCTTTGTTTGGATTTCATCTGATATTGACATTTAGCCACCTACGACCCCCTACCAGTCACTCCTACACCCACATCCTCTCCCTTCCTCCCCCAATATTTTGGTTGTAAATCAAAAAAAAAAAATATATATTTTGCTTGACCTTTTAGGTAATTTGATCGGTTCTAATCCGATTTTGACATTTGCTCTCCCACCCCCACCCCCGTCCACTATTCCCCAGGATCACTTCCCCAAACGTTTTCTGGAAAATAAATCCCCCCAAATGTTTAATATTAAAAAAATACACAATATATGCAAAATTGTATTCCCCTCGCAAATCATTGTTTCACATGCTATCCACTATTGACATAGAAACACCCCTTACACCCCCTGGAGCCCCTGACGCCCGTCTGGCAGACGTGGTATAGTATGGCGAGGCTTGGGCAACGTGCCCGTCTGAGAGACATGGTAGTATGGCTAGTGGTTAACAGTATTAGTATATTTGGGGGAGAGGGGTCCCAAGTAAACGAAACATCGAACTTTCCTATCTTGATTCTCTTGTGCTACTGCATGAGCAGAGGCAGGTATTTGCGGTAAAAACAGTAAATTATAGATAATTTTCAACACCAATTCACCACTTTTGGGAAGAATAAAAACAATGATGCAAATTAGTTTGACCACAAGTACCTGCCCCTGAATTCTCATGACTACATTATTATTGCAATCTGCAAGTTCTTCACAAGATCCCGCACACTTAGAATTTAAACAAATATCAGGGGGGAGAGGGATAATGAGCTTTCAATTAAATGTTGAAATATTTTCACCACCAATTCACCGCTTTTGGGCATAATGAAGACGATAATTGTTTTTATTTTTACACCAAATGTCTGCCTCTGTGCATGAGCCACCAATATCTGCAACGACAGTTTCAATATTCTGTATGAACGGAAGGAAATAGTCATTTGTCCACATTTGCTAAGAATTTCTTCATAAGAGCCGATCAGGAAACGTTCAAACTTCAAATTGAAGCACTCCACCTAACGACAAGCTGTCAGCTTTCGTAAAGGGTTGAAAGACTTTCGATTTTACGTCCTTAAGTTTACCCAATAACATTTTTAAGCACTTCGATAATTGGATCTGAAACGCCATATTTTCCTTGTATGTGTTAGTACAGGTGACGGACCCCGGAAGTGTTTGTACAAAGATTAGCACTCAAATTTAAGTCGGCAATAATAAATAATCGAATAATATTTTAATGAAATAAAAGTTCATGTTTCCCTTTCTTTTGAGAGATATGTACATTCATGCCGAACTAGTGCTTAGTATTTCCCCATTCTTGAGGGTTGTTCATACTAAAAATGTAATACGTTATTAACCAAAAAAATTTCAAAAATGGTGTCAAAATTTGCATTTTGTGTCCACACAATAAAGACAAGTACTGGTGGTCTTGTGGTATTTTCATGACAGATTTTCCTAGACCTAGAGATGACAAATTCATTTATTTTTCCTATCGAACTGTACACATTAATCTCCTAGCCCCCCAAAAAATCACTGCCAAACCGTCTTCATGCCAACACTAAACGAACCCACATGCCATGCACGCTTTTGAACTCCGTACTACAACACGTACCCCATGAAGCATCATGAAAATGTTACATCTAGAGTTTACCTTCTGTGACATGGCCCATGTGCGTGTCCAATTAATACTTGTTATTAATTATTCTATCATGACCAGTTGAAGGGAGTCAGCGACCGACGTAGACCATTCGTTTTATTAATCGTTATTACTTATTCACCCACTTCCCTAATGTCATGAGGCATTATCATAAATCAACATATAGGCGCCAGCCAAATGAATGAACACACTTATTGAGTTCAAAAATAACTTATTTCTGCACTATAGATCATCAAGGTCTTATATAGCTACGAAATAGAACTATATTTTATGCATCACAAATCACTCCTCTAGAAGCCACTTAAAAAATATATAAAGTGGAATATTTGTTTTCGTTTGTTACCTTAAAAATAATTATTTTCTTTTATGTCTTCTACCATTTCAATATTATTGATGTATCATACTCGTTATGGAATATTTCCGGTTGTATTCTTGTAAGATGGTTTGGCTCAGAGCTAGCACATTAGGCTCTAGTTTGGAAAGGAGAAATATCGCGTCAATTTCAGCCACCTACAGTCCTGATTGACAAAATTTAATAAGATTTCCCGATATCAAAACTTTATGTTGAAATTTAGTCATATAAAACTACCGTTGCACTTTGTCTCTAAAGGAATGTCCAAATATAGTTTCTTCGCATAAACAGAGACAAGTTGATTTCGACTGGATTAAGATACCTTGGGCATGATTAGGGAATGTGTACTTTACTCCATTTTATAAAAGGTTCGTTTCATACCGTTCAAGAGACGTTTGAAAAGTCCCTATCTGTTCACTCTAATAACTATAAGACTCGGCTTACCTTCAATCACAATATTTTAATATATTAAGTTATAGCTGGAAAGCATTTTAAATCTAACTGGCAAAAACAACCAGAGGCCGGGTATCTGTAGAGAGCGAGCAGGCAATGGTGGAGGTGCCGGGTATTGACTAGGGGGAAACACAGGGGCCGGGATCGTGAGAGCGGCAGGCAATGGTGGAGGCCGGGTTTTGACTAGGGGGGAAAACACAAGGCCGGGTATCTGTAGAGAGCGAGCGGAAGCAATGGTGGAGGTGCCGGGTATTGACTAGGGTGGACAACACAGATACCGGGTATCTGTAGAGAGCGAGCAGGCAATGGTGGAGGTGCCGGGTTTTGCAGGTGGACAAAAAAGGGGCGGGTACTGAAGGAGCGAGGGGCAATGGTGGGGTCCCGGGGTATTGACTAGGGTGGACAACACAGAGGCCGGGTATCTGTAGAGCGACAGGCATGGTGGAGGTCCCGGGTATTGCTAGGGGGAAAAACAGACCCGGGAGATTGTAAGAGCGAGCGGGCAAGGGGGAGGGCGGGTTTTGACTGGGGTGGACAACACAGAACCGGGTATCGTAGAGAGCGGCGGGCAATGGGGGGGAGGTCCCGGGTTTGACTAGGGTGGAAAACACAGGGGCCGGTATTGTAGAGAGCGAGCGGCAATGTGGAGGGTGCCGGGTATTGACTGGGGGGGAAAAACACAGACCGTGATCTGTAGAAGCGAGCAGGCAATGGTGGAGGGCCGGGGTATTGATAGGGTGGAAACCAGGGGCCAGATCTGAGAGAGGAGCAGGCAATTTTTTGGTGGGGGGGGTTTTTGGCCGGGGGTTTTGACAGGGTGGACAAAAAAGGGGGCGGGTTCGTAGAGAGCGAGCAGGCAATGGGGGGTGCCGGGTATTGACTGGGTGGACAACAAGAGCCGGGATCGTAGAGGCGGCAGGCAAGGGTGGAGGGCCCGGGTATTGACTAGGGGGACAAACCGGGGCAGGGTATCTGAGAAGCGAGCAGAAATGGTGGAGGTCCCGGGTATTGACTAGGGTGGACAACACAGTGGCCGGGTATCTGTAGAGAGCGAGCAGAATGGGGGAGGTCCCGGGGTTTTGAAGGGTGGAAAAACCAAGGCGGGTATTGTGGAGGAGCGGGCAATGGTGGGGGGTCCCGGGTATGAAAGGGTGGACAAACAGACCGGGACTGTAGAAAACGAGCAGGCAATGGGGGAGGTGGGGGTTTTGACAAGGGTGGACAACACGGGGGAACGGGTATCTGGAGAGAGCGAGCAGGCAATGGGGGAGGTGCCGGGTATTGACTAGGGTGGAAAAAAAGGGCCGGGTATTGTAGGAGCGAGCAGGAATGGTGGAGGTCCCGGGGTTTTGCTGGGGTGGAAAAAGAGGCCGGGGTTTTGGAGAGAGCGAGCAGGCAATGGGGGGGTGCGGGTTTTGATAGGGGGAAAAAAACAGGGGCCGGGTATCTGTAAGAGGAGCGGGGCAATGGTGGAGGTGGGGGTATTGACTAGGGTGGACAACACAGAGGCCGGGTATCTGTAGAGAGCAAGCAGGCAATGGTGGAGGTGCCGGGTTTTGACTGGGGTGGACAACACAGGGGCCCGGTATCGTAGAGAGCGACAGGCAATGGTGGAGGGGCCGGGTATGAAGGGGGGACAACAAGGGGCCGGGTATCTGTAGAGGGGGCGAGCAGGAAATGGTGGGGGTGGGGTATTGACTAGGGGGACAACACGGGGAGGGGGTACTGAAAGAAGCGAGCAGGCAATGGTGGGGGTGCGGTTTTGACTAGGGGGGAAAAACACAGGGCCCGGGTTTTGTAGAAGCGAGCGGGAAAGGGGGAGGGCCCGGGGTTTTGCGGGTGGACAACACAGAGCCGGGTACTGAGAAGCGAGCAGGCAAGGTGGGGTGCCGGGTATTGATTTTGGGGGGAAAACACAGGGGCCCGGGTACTGTAGAAGCGAGCAGGCAATGGGGGAGGTGCCGGGTATTGACTAGGGGGACAACCAGTGGGCGGGTATCTGTAGAGAGCGAGCAGGCAATGGTGGAGGTGCCGGGATTACTAGGGTGGCAACACAGACGGGCTTTTAGAGGGCGAGCGGGAAATGGTGGGGGTGCCCGGGTATTGACTGGGGTGGACAACACAGGGGCCCGGGGTATGTGTAGAGAGCGAGCAGGAAAGGTGGGGGCCCGGGTATTGACAGGGGGGGGCCCGGGTTTTGTGGGGGGGGGTGGGGGGGGGGGTTTGGGGGGACAACAAGAGGCGGGTATCTGTAGAGGCGAGCAGGCAATGGTGGGGTGCCGGGTTTGACAAGGGGGGACAAACAGATCCCGGGTTCGTGAGAGCGAGCAGGCAATGGGGGGGTGCCGGGTTTTGCTGGGTGGACAACACAGAGGCCCGGGTATCTGTCAAAAAGCGAGCAGGAAATGGTGGAGGGGGCCGGGTATTGACTGGGGGAAACACAGAGGCCGGGTTTTGTAAGAGCGAGCGGAATGGGGGAGGTCCCGGGTATTGCTAGGGTGGACAACATAGAGGGGGGTATTGTAGAGAGCGACAGGCAATGGGGGAGGTGCCGGGGTATTGACTAGGGGGATAACAGAGGCGGGTATCGTAGAGAGCGAGCGGGCAATGGTGGAGGTGGGGTAGCTAGGGTGGACAACAAGAGGCCGGGTTTTGTAGAGAGGGCAGGCAAGGTGGAGGTGCCGGGTATGACTAGGGTGGACAACACAGAGGCCGGGTATCTGTAGAGAGCGAGCAGGCAATGGTGGAGGTGCCGGGTATTGACTAGGGTGGACAACACAAGCAATAAATTTTTGGGACAGTAGACAGACACTACAAATTAATTTTGAAATATTGTGCTCAATATTGCGGGATTACAATCGTCTGCAAGGGCTTACTGAGCCAGCGGCACTGGTGTTAGTTGAATTGTTTGTCACCAGATAGTAGTAAGATATTTTCCTAGAGAGCTTGGAAGATTACCAACAGAGAGTGGCTTATTTTTAGGTGTGTCTACTTCAGTAATGCGTAAGTAATCCATTTAACAAATGTAGCTTGAAACATTTATTTTTTGAGCATTTTCAAAAGCTCATTTTTTTTACTTAACGGCAGTTTACGTGGCCTAAAGTGCCTTTTTTTTTTTTAATTGGCGGCCCTTTGCCTTTCATGGCCACTTTGGTAATATCTGGGTTTTCCATGGCAAACTCTAACCTGATTGTTGTTATTTTCAACTTTTCCTGTTGCTGTTTTATGGAAAAATTCATCAAGTTTCTGTCGTGTTGAAGACAACATTGTCAAACTGTCAGTAGTCCGTTAGGGGACTTGCATCCTTACTTGGTTTGTTAATATACTTCTAAGCTAGGGTTATTGCTTTTGTCGTGGGATTAATTTGGACCAAATATTGGTCTGGGTCGTGGAATTTGTTAGATCAAATTTTAATGAGACGAGGGTAGGCCCTAGGCTTAGTTTTTTTGTAATTAATATTCCTTTTGTTCCAAGCTTAAAGCCCTAGTAGCCACTTAGGCACCGTGTATGGTTCGGTTAAGAGTGGCCAACTTTCCACCAGCACTTCCACCCGAAGCGTACACTCACTTTAAGAACTTACTAAAACCTTTAACGTCGCTATTTTAAACAAAAAAACCTTCAAAACCTTTAACGTCGCTATTTT
Source organism: Sweltsa coloradensis (assembly GCA_024449915.1). Classification (NCBI taxonomy): domain Eukaryota; kingdom Metazoa; phylum Arthropoda; class Insecta; order Plecoptera; family Chloroperlidae; genus Sweltsa; species Sweltsa coloradensis. The sequence goes on along the minus strand of JAMZAV010002819.1, from coordinate 55,103 downwards.
AAAACAAAAAAACCTTCAAATTAACACACACAACACAGTTTACAAATGTTTAAAAGTTGGCCACTCTCAACCGAACCAGTTCCTAGGCCCTAGCTTAGCCTAGGCCTAGGTAGGCTACTATGGCATCATCCAAGGCCTGGCCCTAAGACCCCTCCCTACCAAAGGGAGGCACTTCTATACCTGGGGGGGGGTCCAACTTTTCAACAACGATTTTTTGCAACGTTTTCAAAAAAATACTCTACCTACTAAACCTTTAACGTTGCTATTTTAAATATGAAGTACTTTAAACGCCAAAGGACTTTCGTTTAAAATAGCGACGTTAAAGGTTTTGAAGTTTTTTTTGTTAATTTAACAGCAAAAAATCATTGTACACACAGCTATTAGGACCTAGGACCTTTTATATTTCAAAACATGACTTTCAAGGGAGTTTAAAAATTGACTTGGGCCTCATTTGTCTAGCCCCATCTATAATTACTGTCATCAAAGTCAACAGATAAACCCCTAGTCATTTCGGTAGGCCTACTCTTTCGGATGGTTTGCCCCAACTTTACAACACTACGCCAACATAGCGGACAGTACTAACTAACATTTTTCACTAAAATACTCCACCTACAAAACCTTTAACATTGCTAATTTAAATATAAAACACTTTCAAAGGAAAAGTACTTTCGTTTGAAATAGCGACGTTAAAGGTTGAATTGTTTTTAATGGAAAAAACAGTGTTTAAAGTTGGGGCATACCATCCGAAAAAGTACCGTCATTTCATCGGTTTAGTCGTAGGCCTAGGTTCTAGAGGTCTGCACGGGCCTAGCTACTTCTGAAAGCCTGGGGGTCTATTTACTCAAAAGGACAGTGTTGTCGATCAACAGCGATAACTTTGTAAGTAGAATAAATCATGCTTAGCATGGTAGTCTTGACATTTATGCATGCTAGTGACTTAAACGCTAGCCCCATGGTTTTTAGTAAGTTTGTCACTGTCATTTGACAAGATATCTCAAGCTTTATTTACAAAGTTGTCGCTGTCTATAGAGCACTCCATCTCGCCATGTCTACTCTGGCGGCGAACGCTGGAAACGCGCGAAGTAGGATAGAATCTACACATGCTATCCTCGCGCGTAAGAAATTAACTAATTGAGATCAGTATTGTGATGCTCTATCGTGCACACAACAAGCAGCACCTAAATGGATTATAGCCTTCAATATCATATTTATCAAAAACATAATTCATTCCGTGAAAAAATGTATTTGAGCCACTGAAAACGTCATCAAACGCCAACTGAGTTAACCAATTAGGCCTACCTACCGTTATTTATTTAGGCCTATGTTACATATTTCCTACTCTGAATATTATCTGTCCGCAATCCACCTACCCAATTTCCAATAGTGTGTAGGGTATCTTTGCTGATGCCACTTATTGGAAGATAAGTGACTCACACATGCTATTTTTTTTAATCGTGAGAATTAAACCTGTTATAGGGTGCAAAATGCCCCTCTTCAGGTGAACTAGGTATATGTTGCGGATAAGACAATTGTTAAGGGCTGTCCGAGGGCTGATTAAGAGGACTCAATCCCTTGCATTTGCATTAACGACTGAGGAAAACCTCTGAAACAATCTTCAGTCAGGACTGCCGGACTCGACGGGATTTGAAACCGGGACCTCCCGATTCCGAGTCGCGCGCTTAGCGCCCGATCAACACTGTCGGAAACACAATATGTAGGCCTACTGTTTCGTTATTTTGTGTTAGGAATCCACAAGCAATTACGCAAACAAAACACCTTTTCTTATTTCTATCACTTAGGTAATTTTCTTTGAGATATTCTTCATATTACCCTAAATATATTAAATTCATACCTAGTTATTAAGCCTAATTCATTTTGGGCTAAAACAATCGGTGGGCCTTTTATATCACAATAAAAGGGCTAAGTCCCGATTAACAAAACCCAACGTTGGCTAGGGATCGAACCCATGTCTCTCAAAAGACCACCGAGACCGCGGTAGTGTATTTGCTGCTGAGAAATTGGTGCATTTTGATATTATTATGCTCATCAAATTCTTAAGATTTAATTATCACCACTCTCATTTATCTAGTAGGCCCCTACGCGCCCGGCTAGTGGGTGACCTGGGTTCAATACTTGTTTTGTTTATATTTATATCTTGATTTTCATAACAACAATTTTAGGCCTACTATAGTGCCTAATAAGTATCAAATCCCCTCAAGAGAAAATACGATTTAATACTCAGGCTACCATGATTCCGAGATAAGAAAGCACACGCCCATGTTGTCTTGGTACCGGTACCCCAATGTTCTTTTGATATTGTTGTTTTGTCCCGTATTGAATATTTTGCTTTCTAATAATTTAGGAATGCATAATGTTTACTGCTTTATTGTCTTCACAAAGCTTGAGTGGCTTTATTGTTGTTGCTTGATTTTAATAGAGTTGAGTTGAGACACTGTGTGCTCTACTCTATAGTGTTAATCCAATTCCATATTTGGCCTAGATTATAGATTATAAATAAATATTTTGCTTTGATATTAATAAATTTAAGTCAATATATTGATTTAATTTATAATTATAAGTATCTTTTACAGTTGTACTCTGGTATGAATAACAGTCACAAACATAAACGGTTCATATAAATGTTTATACGTTCATCTGCGCCCCGCTCTATAAAATATATCCGTACGTATTTCAACTATAAATTCTTATAAATCTATATTGCAAATACGTACTAGATTTTGAATTCATATTGAGCCACACGATACCTCTTCTTCACTAAGTGGTTCTACGTCGTATTTGTCCCGCAAAACCTTATTTATTTACACTGTGCTGGCTTAAAACATGTGTAGGATCATATGGGTGTTTACAAAGGTATCCTCCTTAGGCGGCCATGACGGTGCTACGGCCCCTCGACACTAGCGCATTCTCTAGGTGATTTGAGTCCTCTATAAACTATCAGCCCTGGCCCGTAGTTAGTTCTAAATGCAAATCGGCCGACCTGCATAACGCAAAGTTATGGGCTGTGCTGTGAACCATGTGAACCTATGGCACGTAGGGCCCTACCACTTATATAAGGTATGAGACGATTGACAAGCGGATTTACTAGGCCTATAGTAGTAGTTTAATTTCACTTCAGCCAAGGTTACACAACCTAAAAAGCCAGGGAAAAAAACACCTCTAGGCCTAGGTAAGGACCTTCAGAGAAAAGTGAGGCCGGGCCTGGGCCTTCACAAAACTTGCATAATCTCATAGGAGGCCTAACTTTTGTAAAAAGTCTTCCGACATGTATAGCTTACTGCACCGGTGGGGCCTATGTGTAATTTGTGAAAGGGTCATTGTCACGCTACTTTGATGAATGTATTGTCATTCTGTGACGTCACTTGTAGACTCTGGTTACGAAACATTTGTCTCTGTCATTGTAGGCCCATCTCGTACCCAATATTTTCTGGGGAATGCGACAGGAAGGTGAAAAACCTCATTTTCCACGCCAGGACCTCATTCTGACAACTGATTTTTCTCATTTTAATTTTTCACGTTGGCAGTAGGCTACCTAGGTCAATTCAATTCAAAATCCATTTTATACAAACAGTTGCGTGACTATTGCTTACAATTACATAAAATTACACAAAATTACAGTGCGCTATACAAAATAAAATACGTAAAAGGTGTTTAGGCGTACATTACATTCAAAATTATAGCCTACCTAGCTAGTGTGAGATAGCCCACCTAAGAATAAATTCTTGTGCACGGGCTGGCATTATTCTAGATTAATAAATAATTTACTAGGCTACTGTAGCATTGCCCATTATACCCAAGATTGCCACTACATGGGGGCTGCACTCAGCACTGCCACATAAGAGTTATTATTCAAATGCAATTTACTGTAGGCCCTAATTTCTATCTTTTCCAATTAGCCTCCAAGCTACAATTAACAAGCGTTCTTATAGGCCTAGTTCCTCAAAAATTGTAGTTTGTATGCCTAGTATAAAGTAGGTCTACCCTATTGGAGTAAATTTAAAAAAATATTTGATGACGAGGCCTAATCCGGGAAATTTACCATAGGGTAGTTTCTAATAAAAAATACAAATATTTATGCTAATTCAAAGTCATGCAAGTTTTGATTGCATTGCATAGGTGCTAGGTAGTGAATCCCCTTCTCCCCAAACCACCACCCTCACTTTGCTTCCATGTTTTTTGTTCACTGCTCTACCATCCTGGCACCTTTTTATTTTCACTTCAAGCACTGTAAGTTACCTCTAGGTATAAAGTACCTAGATTAAGGCCTAGCCCCTAGCCTAGCCTATATATTTCTTTGGGCCAACACTAATAATTGTACTTCATTTTAATTTTAGGAAAGAAATATGTCTGAGTCGCAGGATCGAATTGATGTTGCCCAAGAGAATTTAATTGTAAGTAGTCAACTGCCAAGCCTCACCTCTGGGCCATGCAGGTGTACAGTCGCTGCTTAACAGGGTTGGCAAAAACCCATTTTTTCTGAAAAATCCTCCCCGGCGTTTTTTTCGGGTTTTAAACAAATCTTATTTTAAACATTTGCAAGTATGATTTACGCATGACCTGTTGTGTTTTGAGCTACCTAATTTTTAAGATTACAAAATTATAATTTTTTTCATTACCAGTAGCAACTGGCAGTCTACCCCTACGCCTATGTGTAGTGAGATAAATCTTTGCAATAAAAGCTGCTTACGGATAGTACCTTGCCAGAGCAATGTGTGTGTGTGATCAACAATGTCACATAATTTCACTTCACCGGAACAGTAGTTCCGATAAGGTAGGCCTATACGAACGGGATTCAGGGAAGGCTTAGCGAACAAATAACATTGTGGCGGGGATTGGTGATTGAACAAATTTGTATTACGCTATGTTGCTGAAACACCAAATTACAATTGGAACAAAATGACAGTTATATATCAGTAAAGTAATGTGCATTTGGTTTACCTAGTTTTTTTTAAATATTATAGTAATTAGACCTATATATGCTATATGCAGGGTGCGAATTGACCGGGGGGGGGGGGAATATCTCCCCTCTGGTAATTTCTTCCCTGTCTCTGTTTTACTGAAAGGTATCCCCACCGGGGATGGCTAAATCCCCACCTCTGGATATCCATCTCATCTCCTATCAAATGACTTCATCTCGTAATGTTAATAAATAATGAGTCAATAACACTTCAGATTGCTTCTAATGCCATCTCAAGGCCAATAATACCCCCAAAAAATTTGCCCCAGACCCTGTACAGCCCACACAGATCTATGCTATACTTGGCCATCCCCCCCTAGCTGCCAAGCTGTCAATTTGCACCCTGGCCATATGGGTAGGGCATAATCAGGGTCTATGCTCCATTATTATATTATTATAAATATACTACCTATAAAATTATTCCTGATTTAAAAAAAAGTTAACTGATTAATTTTTTGGGTGTTCTTCATTTTGTGATATCTTAGGCAGGCCTACGTTGAATTTTTGTCTACCCTAATCAGTAATCACTAATGAAGTAATGAGTAATGGTAGGCTACACAAAAAATTTTAGGGCTATTATAGACCAACAGCAGACCTGACTTACACCTACAATGTTATACCTGGTAACAAAATGTAATTTGACATATTTTAGTGTCTCAAAATAACATTTCCCCCCCCCCCTTTCCCCCCCCTAAATATGTACAAATTCATTGAACATTTAAAAAAAACTTGTCAAAAACCTGCGGGTTTTTCAGGTGGTGGGCGCACATTACATCACACACTACAAAAGGCCCCCTACAATCGAATAAATCATGTAGGCCTAGGCCTCTGTGTTATAAGTCGTGTAAAAAACAAAAAAAGCGTAAAATTGTGATTTTCATGAGGAATAATTTTTTGATTGCACTCAAATTTCACACGAATATATTAATTCATACAATTAAGGTTCTGTGAAAAAATCATTACAATCGGATAAAGCATGTAGGTGTTATAAGTCGAAGAAATTAAAAATAAAAAAAAATAAAAAATTGGTATTTTTTATTTTCATGAAATTTTTTTTTTATTGCGCTCAAATTTCACACAAACATATTAATTCATAAAATTAAGGTTCTGTGAAAAAATCTTTACAATCGGATAGATCATGTAGGTGTTGTATGTCGAAAAAATATTTTAAAAATAAAAAATAAAATCGGAAAATTGTGATTTTCATGAGAAATAATTTTTCGATTGCGCTCAAAAGTGTGGCAGTTCTTAGTTCAGAGATTTCGAAGTCTTCCAGAAAATTCGTCACAATTGGAGTATCGGTGTAGCCGGAATCGTGTTAACAAACACACAAAAATACAAACAGAAATAAAGAAAAGAAACATTCCGTTTTTTTTACCAGTGTAGTAGAATGGAATCTTCGCTTTGCTCGCTTTTCTCATCCAATTAATCAGGAAACACTCCCATTGGTGTAGTAATTGTTTAGGGCCTAGAGGCCTATGGAAAACAATCCAGAAATAAGAAATTCCATGCCCCTCTGAGATGGTTATTTTAATTTAACCTTTTCTGTGCGGCCGTCGAGTATACTCGTTCTGAGATTGTTTCAAAACACGCGCGCTTGTTGTTACTGATTGGTATAATCGATTGTAAAAGTCGATTATAAACTGTGCTGCACTCTGTGAGCTGTTCAACCTACTTCTAGTTTTCTAGCTTGACCACAGATGGCTCTGTTTGTTAATATTAGAAGTGCAAATTGATAGAACAACAAGTGGAGATAATAATGGCATCTTGAAATGGTCAGGGTGATGAAATTACATAATTATTAGGCAAAATGGGTTGTAATGAAGAGGTTTATATCTATATTCGTAATGTTTAGCGATCTTAGTGTGTTAAGTGAAGCAGTGGCGTGGCGAACTACTTAGAGTGATTGGTGCCTACAATATTTTAACTATACCCACCCCCTACTTTCGTGGGCAACAAGGGGGTCTGGGGGCGTGCCCCCAGTTTAGCCCCGCAGGGAATTGTTTCAATTTTGATGATCCTTGAATGGATTTTGAGCGTTTTAGCAGCAATTTATATGATTTTAGAGATGTTGATAGCCTCATTTTTATGTACCGTAATGAAATTTTAATGAAATGGCTGAACTTTTTTTCTGTTGAACTCATAAAACCAACGGTTTATCATTCTTTTTAGTCTTCCACACACAGTTTAGCCCCGCAGGGAATTTTTTCAATTTTGGTCATCCTAGAATGGATTTGATGCGTTTTACCAGCAATTAATATGATTTTATAGATGTTGATAGCCTCATTTTTATGTTTTTAAATTTTAATGAAATCGCTGAAAATATTATGTTTTTTTTGAACTCATAAAGCCAACGGTTTGTAATTCTTTTTTGTTTTCCCCAGATTAGCCCCGCAGGTAATTTTTTAATTTTGGTGATCCTAGAATGGATTTGGTGCTTTTTACCGGCAATTAATATGTTTTATTAGACGAGTGAGCGAAGCGAATGAGGATTACTATTCAAGATAAACGGCGCTTAATTATTCTGTGACTCTGCGTGTGTGTGCTAGTGTGTACTATAAAAATCAGCCGAATCGCTGAACAGATTGCGCTTATGTTTTAATTGTTGAACTCATAAAGCCAACGGTGTGTTATTCCTCTTCGCCTCCTCGTAGCGGCATAGCCAGAATTTGGAAAAAAAATACACTTGAAAGTAATCTATGAAGAATTTAGTACCTACAAAAGGAATCCGGGGGGCCTTCCCATTTGAAAAAATGTATGTCCTAGATCGTTAGATAATCTGTGCATTTTGGAAATCAATTTGGTTATTTTGTTCGTTATCTCCGTTTATTGGCAGGGCCATTATTTGAGATTTAGGAAAACTACTGAAACGCATAATAATGAAAACTAGGGGCTCCGTGGGCTTGCCCCCGAGAAAATGATTATTTTAGGTAATTTGGTACAAATCTGTGAGTTTTGAAGAAACACTTTGTTAGCAATATTTAAAGAGAAAAGATACGATTTTATTCTTTTACGGACAAACTTGCTGTCTCGATTTCATTGAAATCAATGCTCTTTTAATTAGAAATTGTACTGGAAATAATTCAATTCAAATAGGTCCAAAAATGTTCTTCTTATTGCATTCACGACGTCGATAATCCTGCATCCTAAGACGGTAATTTAAAAAATAAAACAGAAAACTCGAAAATGTTCTAGACTTCTTCCATGCCACCAGCTGTTATTTAATTTATAAATTCCTCAAATCAATCTATTCAATCAAATGAAATTAGTTATAGTATAACGAACGTGTCTATTTATTTAGCAGAATTGTTGAATTGCTACCTGTTATTAGTTGAGTTGAGAACTACTGGATGAATATCCATCATGCATCATGCAATCATGCATCATGCAACTCTAATGTAAGTAAAGAGCTGTAGCCATACAATTCAGTAGGTATGATTATAACAATTAAAATTGTCATATAAAGTATATAAAATATTATGTTTCATTAAAAAGTAATGGATGGGTGGGTACCTGGGGGACCACCCACCCACCCCTTTTGGTATCGGTGCCTGGGCTCCGATTTGGTATGTTCGCCACGCCACTGAAGTGAAGGTTGAAATAACAGAGAAGTAGAGGACGGTGCCAGTAGGTCTAGGTGACGAAAACCAGCTCACACATTGTTTACGTAGGCTTGGGCTCAGGCCTTGTGTCATGTCAATAATAGTCTTGACAGTATAAAAGCAATACAATCTAAATAGGGTGTAGGGTGTAATGAAATCTACGTCATTTCAAGGATGAGGAAACATTTTGATTAGTTCGATATTACTAGGAAAACGCTAAAGTCCCACCGCGTTGATGGATGAGCTTTTTTAAGTTTTTAGTTTGCGTGGGATATCTTTACTTTTGTAAGTGTTTTGCTTTACTGCCTATGCATTGTAGGTGATTGTTGTCAAGTTTCTTTTGTTACTTGTCAAATGCTATTATTTACCGTAAAAAACTTACATTAAAAGCTTTATTTCTATAGATTCTGGCTAACTTTTTAAACTTTTTCTTTCAAAAGGTACTACATCACCATAACCTTAATGTCCATTATAATATGAACGTTGTAGCCCCACCCGTTTGGTCAGAATCGGCCCAAATGGCACGAAAATATCGCACTAAACCGTAAAAAACTTATATTAAAAGCTTTATTTCTATGGTCTCTGGCTAATTTTTCCAACTTTTTCTTTCAAAAGGTACTACATTACCATAACCTTAATGTCCATATATAATATGAACGTTGTAGCCCCACCCGTTTGGTCAGAATCGGCCCAAATGACACGAAAATATGGCACTAAAAATCGAAAAAAATCGTAAAAGTACGATATTCATGAGAAATATTTCATCAATTGTACCCAAAAACAATACACCTCTAAGTTTAGAGATTTCGAAGGTCCTGTCAAATTTTCATCAAGATCGCTTATGCCGTTTGCCCGGAATCCTGCTAACAAACAGACAAAAATACAGACAAAAAAAAAAAACATTGGAGCTAAATTTTTTGGGGGGTCAGTGAAATTGAAGTCTTTGCTTCGCTCATCCAATTATCAAATACAAGTGTGAGAAATTGATTTTTTGCTCAAATAACCCAGCACTGGGGTGTTAGGTGCTCCGTTCAAAACCACGCAGAGAAAAGGTTAACTGATTGTTTTCCATACAAGGTAACTTAAAGTTATTAAAATGTGTATGGGCATAATTTCTGTGATGGGCCTATTTAAACACAATGAGTTGGAATGATATGCCTTGTTGAAATCTTAAATTCTGTCAAAACTTGCATTGGCATACCTGTTATTTATTACCCAAGACCCTATTTAATGTATATTTCCCACAGCAGGCATCCATGTAACTTCCACTACAGCAATCTCATATAGGCCTACATAATAGCCAAGCAGGCCTACCTATCTTAGTTGGTCTACCTTAGTTGACCAAGAAGTTAGATGGGAGGAATTTTTTTTATTTTTTTTAACACTTTATTCCATCGATATCTTATATCGCTCACCTGACTCTCAGCGTCGTTTTGCACTCTTGGGTAGTTTTCCGGATGTTTGCACTGCTCCAATTCTTTTTCTAACTACTATAGGTAACCTACTTTCCCCTTTTCCATAACGTTGCCACTGCAAGATGATAATTTTTTAATTAAAAAATCGAAGATAGTCTAGGCCTAGCTATCTTGGATGCAGGATAGGCCAAGTTAACTCTTGATTCCTTCAAAACATCTCTTAGGATTTGTCGTAGGCTTTCGCGGCCGGAGTCAATATAAAACACTTGGCTGTCGGGTGTCGCCGCGTCCATGATAGATGAAAACTGACGTTTCGGACCGGTTACACGGTCCATCTTCAGAGTTTAAAAAACACTTGAAGGGTACTTACACAGAACGAACGTCAGTTTTCATCTATCATGGACGCGGCGACACCCGACAGCCAAGTGTTTTATATCTCTTAGGATGTTGTCAACTGGTTTCCCTAAACAAATGTCAAGACAAAAAACCTTTGAAAATTAAATCACCTTTAAGTAGGCTCTGCGGTTTCTATTAAGTACCTATCACCTTCCCCCCAAAGGTGATAGGGGCTACATTTATTTTCTGCCCAAAGGCTCCTGATTTGAAGAACTACGACTGAACTTTCTCTTTCTCCTCCTTCCTTGCGAAGTAAATGTTCACTAATTAACCCAGGGGTGGACAATTACCGCTCGCCCGCTCGCCCGGGCGAGTAAAAATTTCATGCTGGCCCCTAAATCATCAAGAAGTAAAAAATACATTTTTCATTTTTTTTTTTTTTTTTTTTTTTATTTATGGAATGGTCCAGATCTTGTTAATAATTTTGATCCAACAAAATCTGTGGAACACTGGTATTTTGAAACCAAAGGACAGAGACATGTGCAAGGTCACCGACAGACTACCACTAACTTATAGCGACTACCAGTGCATCCTAAAAATAAAAATTAGTATTAATAAAACAAGCACCTTGCAGCATATATTGGTGAGTTTTTTTCATTTATTGATGCAACATTGGCTAGCTACTTCCACAAGTTATTATTGATGCAAATTCGCTTTAAATCGCGTTTTAGGCAGTCGCACGTTATGCAATACCGAAAAAATTGCCTCCGGCAGCTGGGGCTTCGCCCCAGACCCCAGCTGTACCGCAAAAGTGCTGGCCCCTAAGTATTGTTGCTGGCCCCTAACTCTTTGGTGAATTTTTCCACCACTGAATTAACCTAGCCTACTTAGTAGGCCTACTTATATTAAAAGTGTATGTTGATGTTACAGCCAAATTATGACGCCGAATGCCAACAACTTGAGGCAAGATTCGAATGTCCAATTTGTCTTCAAATTCTCAAGAGGCCTGTTTTAACATCTTGTGGTCATCGATTCTGCAGGGATTGCATCTATCAGTGGTTAAAGTAAGAGTAATTTCACTAAAAAAATCAACCAATTTTGAATTATTTGGATAATGACATATATGGAAGATGCATTTGGGGCATTGACTGGCTATGTACGGGTACTCTGAAAGATTGGTCTGCATACATAGAAAATGGCTTCTGTAGTGCCACTACTACATCACTAAAGGGGATTATTTGTATATTGATCATAATAAGATAGGGCCTAGTTCTACTAGAATTTGTTTTAAAAAAATTGATGGGTAGGCCTACTTTTAAGCAAGCATGCTAAATTCAAGCACAAAGGGAACCTATACTGTGGCATTTCCTCCCTGTTTCTGGAGTGCAATATCTCTGATGGTTTCTCAATTTCACTACTAATCTGGAAACACTCTCATAGGTGTCATTGATTACCGGAATATGGAAATCAATCCAGAAATTAAAAACATCCATCTCAGCGGGGTATCAAACCCCGGTCTTCCAATTTCTGGTTTAATGCTTTATTTACCCCTACAATGCACCAACAATCCAGATGTTATGATTATGAATACAGTTGACCATCTCGGTAGCTTAAGGGTAAAGCATCCGACGGGCAATTGGGAGACTGGGGTGCAGGGTAACTTACATTTTATGATTTAAAAAAAAAAATAACTCTTTTTAACTAGAGGTAGGGTAGGGCCTACTCCCCTTCATGCAAAGAACAATACTGTACCTCAAAATTTGTTTGCACAGCCTGTTTAGGAGCTACAGCTCCTGTAAATGTAGGCTATATAGGGCCTACTAAATATTTTAGTGTTGAATGTTTTTCTTGGCAAAAATATCTTGTGGTTGGCCTATTTTTGCAACACATTGGGTGCAGCAGCAGATAATCGATTAATTATAGATTATAATTACTATCACTTTTATTATTAATTATTAATTATAGACTATTCACTTTCTCTGCAAAGAGTAATACTTGTACACTGTACTAGTCTAAGTGAATAAAAATATCTATCTATCTATCTATCTATCATTTCACACTGATTCTATCTAGACTTGATGTTTATTCAACCCCATATGTTTTTTATTAATTTTATTCATAATTTTGATTCTAGATCTAGGTGTTAGGTACCTGTATTGTAAAATAAACGTGTTTGTCTGAACTTTGCTTTTTGGCCTCTTAGTCTTAACTAGGCCTAAGTAATGAACACACATGCAGTGAGTGTACGTGTACATAATGGCCAAGAAGAGTATACAGTTTCAGTAAAGTGTGTAGATATGCTTTTGCCCATCTCTACATCCTAATGATGTCAACCATATAAATCAGAAAACAAATCTTATTTTCAGGACCAAGGGAGAGTGTTGTCCGGTTGATAATCGTGTGCTGAACATCGAAGATGATCTTTTTGCCGATAAGTTCACCCAGAGGGAAATACAACAGCTGCAGCCCCACCTGATAGCTCGGAGTGACGGCCCAATCACCGACCACCAAGAATGTTCATTTAAAGAAGTGGGTTGCACAGCAGTGTTCACCAAAGAAGAACTACCATTGCATTTGGAAACACAAATTCACCATCACCTTCATGTAAGTTTTTGTAGTCTTGGTTTTCACAGACTGAGCATTCCTTATGCACTTTTTGTGTAGTCCAATGTCAAGTTAGTTTGTTTTTGCTTTGTTTATCACACTTATTAATAAACATTACCTCTGCTACACTGCTATGACTAGCTATACCAGACATGGTGTATGACGCAGACAGACTTACTATTTGCTGTTTTCTATAGGCCTATAGGACTTCATATTTCTTCACTTTAGGAGGCAGACAGCTTGCAGTCTGTGTGTGCCACATGTGCAGTTACTGTGGTCCTACTGATTACTGCTACCTGTCTACTATTAAATAAATACTGTATTGGCCCGAATATAGCGCGAAAAGACCGCGGTAATATTGCCGCTTGTCACGGGCTCCGCGGAAAATGACCACCAAAATAACTGTGCATACAATTAAAAAGTTCTTTCTTCGGAGTCGATTCCGAATCGATTCGTAGGTCACAATGATCGATTCCAAAAAATTGGAATCAATGTCATCCCTAAATCAGACTGGTGAACTGTGGTTGGCCTATGTGAGCTTGTGCTTGGCCCTACACTACAACATAGGCCTAGGCCCTAACATTGTTCAAAATGTTTTGTTGTATGAGTGAAATTTTAGGCTATTCATTCATTGTAGGGCAAATTATAAATAAAAATGTTTGTTGTACATTTTTTTAAAATTTTATTTTAAATTTTTCTTGAAATAATTTTGAAAAATTGAGGTTCGTGCTATAATAGGCTTTAGCACACATACCATAGTCAGTTGGGTTTTTAATAGGATATAGAGTCTTTGAGCATCAAAAATTTAGCACCATTGTGCCATGCTTGACACATCTTATTTGTTCTCTATATAAAAATAAACTTTAATATTGTTTTGATTTTCTCAATAAGACAGCTCATGGAAAGAGAAAAGGAAAATGGAGAGGAGGTATGGATGTTTTTTTCTGGATCTTACAAAGGCCTATGCTCAAATGCCCAGAGAGAGAGTTTGAGAATGCCTCCGAAAAAAGAAGATTGATATAAGATTGGTGGAAAGAGTACAGAGTATGTATGCAGGGGCGGCTCGTGAGTCCATTATTGTGGGGGTGCACATAATTTCAAAGTCTTATTCTGCAGGATACAAAGGAATGTGGGGCGCAACCCCAGCCGGCGGAGGCGAACATTTTTTCAGACACTAATGGTCTGAAGTACCCTGAAAACGACTTTAGAGTATATTTTTTGAATTTATTGGTCGGGAAAAACTCCCCTATGTGTAATTGTTAATTATAGAAAAAAAAAACATCCAAAAAAATTATTATTATATGGTTGATTAAAATATTACATACCCGAATAATGTCCCTTTATCTCCTCCGACACGAGCCTCAAACATTTCTAATTATTGTTCGTCCAATGGTCGTTTTAAAAAACTGTTTATTTTTAGATCGCTAATTACCAAAGTCATATCATAATTTCACTTCACGGCACGATAATAATTTAAACACTGTTCGCTCACTTGAAAACTGTAGCTAATCTCACTACACCAACCCTGTCGCAAACAACTTTCACTGGCTGGGCGAGCGAAATACCAATGCGTTTGAATGGAAATAACTGGTTTTGACCCATGTGCACACGCACCTAACCGTGCTATACCAGACGTTCTAAAAGCAAAATATGACCTGAGGCTGGTTCTGACGATCGCCCGTAAGAAGACGATGGAAAGCTGTGTGCACATTCAGAGTGACAACCCACAGCGGCATCACTTACTGCAGAATGACTCCTGCTGAATATGCCTTGCTCTGGGCCGGCCAAAATATCCATACAAACAATCCAATGATTTGCTGGGAATATTACGAGATTGGCTTCGAACCTTAAATTTGGAATTTAGTTCGCGCAGATATTTGGGGGTGCACATGCACCTGTGCACCTATACACGAGCCGCCCCTGTATGTATGTGAAGAATGTGAGTTGCGTGGAAACTAGGGATGGCAGAACTAGTGATAGGAATTTTCATGATTTTTTTTTTTTTTTTTTTTTTACAATTTCCTCTTTTATTAGATACAAGTTGATTTTAGGGCCTATATCACAAAATTAGATATATACAAAATTACAAACACATTTTACAGACCTAATAAAATAGTTCCTTTTCCTCCTAGTTCCTCCTAGTACATTTTAGGCCTACTCAGGGATACAAAGTTGCCAGGGATAGGTATAAAACATGGGCTACTGGTGATAATTGTTTTATTAAATATCATTGTACATAACAATATAATATGTACTCAGCAAACACAATAAAAAAAAACAATAAAACAAACAAACAAATTTTCAGTGAATTGAACGGATTGGTTTGAAGTCAAGACAGGTCTCAGACAAGGGAGTGTACTGTCACCGATGCTCTTCAATGTACTCGACAAGATATTGAGGAGAGTGGAGAGAGAGGGGCCGGAGTTGTCCAGAACCTTAATATATGCTGACGATATACTTATATGGGGGAAGTCATGGGAAGAGGTACAACACAAAGTGGAGAAATGGAATGAATGTATGGAAGAATTTGGACTAGAGATAAGCATTGACAAGAGTGAAGTGATGGTTATGGGGAAGAAGAAGAGGTCTGGGAATAGGAAAAAGATTGTACTTTGAGGAGAAGAACTAGTAGAGACACATATGTTTAAATACCTGGGCAGCATAATCTCCGCCGATGGAAAAATAGATGCGGAGATTGCAAGGCGTGCTGGTATCGCAGAGAGTTTCTTCCAGTTAGTGAGGAAACTGCTTTGGAAAAAAGAAGTGCAAAGGCGATGCAAACTTTTAATATACAAAGCATATTTTGTACCGGTACTCACATATAGTGCAGTGACATGGCCAGTTGGGGGTAAAGAAGAAAGACAAATTCAAGCTGCGGAAATGAAATTTGTAAGGATTGTAATGGGAGTTACGAAGATTGATAAGATGAGGAGCACGAAGATAAGAAAAGAACTAGGAGTAGAGAGTTAAAACTTTAAGCTAGGGAAAGAAAGTCTGAGGTGGTTTGGACACATGAAGAGGATGCAGAAGGACAGGATTCCGAAGATGCAGTATGAACAAGGCGCAGGAAACAAAAAGAGAAAAAGAGGGAGGCCCAGACTGAGATGGGAAGAAGTTATAGCAATGGATTTGAAAAGGAGAAATGCAGCTTGGGAAAGGATTAACCGGAAAGATGTTGGGAAAAACAAAAAATATGGCAAAAACTGGTGGAGGTCTCTAAGGAAGAAGACAGCGGAGAGGAAGAAAGGGAAGTAGATGACGAAGATGAAGCAAAAGATGACGTGGGAGAAGCGTCAGGCATGGCTAGCCGGCTTCGATAACCCCGGGGAGCCAAGAATGTGGTGGGAACCTCCCACTTAGTTGAACCTCCCGACTTAGTTGGAAATAGGGTTCGATATTAATTTAATTGTTTTATAATCATAAGCACTGCTGATTACCTTACTTAGTGCTTGATAGGAGACTGGCTGTGTTCTGGTACAAAGTTCAAAGTTAGTATAGTTTGTCCGTTTACAGTTGACAAATTTGGAGCTCCTCAAAGGGACAAAATACCAGATTTGTTCACACCTCTTGACAAGATCATCTTTCTCTGGTTCACCGGGAAATATTCTCGAAGATTCCCAGTGATTGACATATCTATTATAATGAATAGCAAACCCGTCGCCAAATCACTTAGTTTGGTTTCCATTATTGCGCTTCATTGGTTTGCCAAAGAGGCGCACAATGAAACTTCAGCCGGGCAACATTGACGACGGTCAGCGAAGACTGAATTTTAAATTACAACCCTCATAATTGGTTATAACAAGTGGCTTACATGTTCCCGCTGTGTCGGCGAAAAAGCCGAAATTCG
Source organism: Sweltsa coloradensis (assembly GCA_024449915.1). Classification (NCBI taxonomy): domain Eukaryota; kingdom Metazoa; phylum Arthropoda; class Insecta; order Plecoptera; family Chloroperlidae; genus Sweltsa; species Sweltsa coloradensis. Next base: position 38,324 of record JAMZAV010002819.1, on the reverse strand, counting down.
TCAAATTTAAACGGACGAACTATAACCGGGTTGTAGAAATTGCGGAGCATTAGCTCATTTACTCCTACTAGATTTACATAATTGTGACTTTCCTGTTAGTTTTAATTTAAATTTTAGCTTTTGTTGTGTCATTGAATGTATTCTCTTATTTATGTAATGTATTATAGGCCTAATGTCATGTCACTGCTGAATGTATGTACAACTAGCGCAGAGTCGCTAAATAAAGAGATACAGAGATTGGGCATCAAGTAGCAGTCTTGGGGAGGAACGCGTTTTTTTTTCAGGAACTTTTGTGAGAACGCGTTCCTTTTCTTAGATCAGGAACTTGTAACGTCAAAGTTACTATTTCGTGGGAACTTGGAACGAATTTAACGTTCCTTTATAAATTCCTTTCGCTGTCGTAATACCGTCGAATTCCAGATCCTCATATCGTAAACTGCAGTATGAACGAATGAATGATGTGACATCTTGTGTTTTCGAAAATGACGCCACCGTCGTCAGATGGCCTGGGACTCACTTTAATAAATAAGAGCAATGATAAATTAACTCATTTCACATTTATTATTGTTTAAATCAGTGATGGTATAAGGAACGTGAAAGGAACTAAGTTCCTTTTGAGGAACGAGGAACGTTTCAGTTCCTTTTTTATTGAAAAGGAACTAGGAACGTTTCAGTTCCTTTTTAGGCAGAAGTAACTTAACTTTTCAAAGTTCCTTTTTTGTGGGAACGTGCCCAAGGCTGTCAAGTAGGAGGGATTTATTACATAACCTGTATGAAACATGTATGGCCTAGTTACTAGGCCCTACTTTAAAGAAACCCAAATAAATAAATAAAATAAATATTATTATTATTATTATTATTATTATTATTATTATTATTATTATTATTATTATTATTATTATTATTATTATTATTATTATTATTATTATTATTTATTTTTTTTTTTTTTTTTATTATTATTATTAATAATATCATTATAATTCCACACGCTGATGGGACTCGGCCCAGATTCTAGGTCTGTTCGGACCTGACATCTCTAACGCCGAATACCGTGTCCTCTTCGTGGTATAATTTTTTATCTTTTTTTTACTTCATTTGGAATACATCTATAGTAGTTATCAATCATCTTTACTTGGTTTTTGTTGATGCGTAAAATGAGACTCAATTCAAAATTCACGAGTTGTATGGCTTAGGCCTGCTCCTAATTCAGGTATTACATTATTGTGAGTTGTGCCATTGCATTAGTACGTAATAATTTGAATTCTTTAATTTCAGTTGCTGAGTGCTGCATACAACAAGCTAAGCTCTAACATTAAAGAACAGAATCTTGAAGCCAAGGCTCAAGAAGCTTCAAGCTTATGGGAGCCAGATGGAAAGGCGAAAAGTTCCCAAAGTGATGCAAATGAAACTTGGCATGGATTGGTTCGCTCCCTCTACGAGCGTATCATTTTGTTGGAGCAACAGAACCGTGAGCAAGGCATACTCATCGAAAATCTCAAGGTCCAGGTTATGTCGAATAAAACTGGGGTCGACAAATTAAAAACAGATATGTCTTTCAGTCACTGCAATGGCATTTATGTTTGGAATTTAACAAATTTTTCTTCTCACTTTGCAAATCCCCAATTTATGTTGTATAGTCCTGGCTTTTACACCTCTCCGTATGGCTACAAATTCTGTACTCGTCTCAATTTAAGTCCTACCAATCCTGGTTGTTTAGCTCTACACATTCATTTGATGAAGGGTGATTATGACAATTGCTTGGAATGGCCATTCACTGGTCGTATTAGTTTCACATTAGTGAACGGCAGAGATACGCAACTGACCAGACGTGATGTCATGCTATCTAGGCCGGAGTTGGAAGCATTTAAGCGACCTAATCGTGACATCAATCCAAGAGGGTTTGGTTATTCAGAATATGTGTCAATTCAAGATCTAAATTTAGAAGGTTTCTTATATCAAGATTGTTTGATCATCAAAGTTCAGATCCAATGCGTTTGACCGTACACAGTTGATGGCAGTTGAGCCAAGTTCCTGGAGTTTGATCTCGAATAAATCAAGCATTTTATGTTTGGATTGATAAATATTATTTACTCTACATTGTGAACAGGTGACTTGAAATCAACTGAAGTGACAGAAATTCTGGCTTAGATTACCTCAAACAACACAGTTGTCAATTTGAAATAAGCCTCCCAAATTGGTGTTTTATTGGCAATTGATTCTCATAAAATTAACACTTAGTTTAGAAGCCTGTTTGCAAAAGGGTTGGAATTATCCTTAAATGTAGTACCATATTTACTCGATTATAGGACGCCATCAAGTAATGGCCGCATCCCTATTTTTATCGCTCAAATTTTAAAGAGTTGGATATAAACAGGCCTAATTTTAACAAATTGCTTCACATAATGGCTACACTCCATTTGTTTAACAAAAAATTTTAACAACGGTATATCTGCACTCTGCAGCCTATAGTCGCATAAATACAGTACAACGGGTACATACTACTGTAATCACTAATTAGTTGTTTTGTGATTGGTTGAAATAGTCAAATGTACCTAGGGGTATATGACTTACACCTACGGGAGTGTTTTCCGATTAATTAAATTGAGAAATATTTTCAATTTTGTAATTTCACTCAAAATTTAAAAGCAAACCAAATTGCGATTTTTTACAGTACAAAACAGTGAAAACACTAGCTTAGTCTAGCACCCTATTCTAGGCATAGTAGGCTCATATAAGCATACAGTCATAGGTACTCTCCTTCTGAGATAGTAATTTGCACAAAGATTTACCAGCGCAAAGTTGCGTCTCGTTAAAATTGGCGGACTTGGGAAAATCCATATTATGTTAAATCATAGGGCTATAAAAACCGTATGCGTTAGCAGACTAATTCTCTAGATGCGTCGGTAAAGTTGCGGCTACTCTGGATGCGACGCAAATGACGACCCTCGCTTTTTTTGTATTAGAAAATTAATATTTCAACTAAAAATTTTGTACCAACGTACAGTAAAGCAGGCAAGAAACGTAAAATATTGTTTAAAAAATTACAAAAAAGTTTATGAAAATTGAGTGAAATTTGAACCCGCGACCTTCAGCATAGGAATTCCTCGCGTTAACCGCTACTCCAAAGTGGACGGTAAATATTGTGCCTTTTAACCACTAGGCCTACATACGTTGCAGGTTGACAAAAAAACAAAATGCAATAAAAGTTTGCTGTTTTCTATCGAGAAATGCTCTTTTAGTACTGAAATAATTTATTCGTTTCATATAAGGCTGATTATTGCTTGCATTTCATTTCCATTGATCTCCAAACATTATCGCCAGAGACGATTGTGCCATCTTTGCCAATATTTGCGTCCGCAACTTTACCGACAACTCTTTGTGCACGAGTGGGCTAGAAGTTATCCCTTAGGTACATTCATTATTGACCTATTTTTAAATAAACATTAACAAAAGACATGTACACAATCGTAATAGTATGTAGCTGACATAATATTACTGAAATTACATAAGCAATTTTGCTGTTACTAAAATGATAATTGCTTATTCTTCTAAGTTTAAAAAACTGCTGAGGTAGTATAGCACATCCATCTTCAAGGTCATTGGGCTTGGGCTTATTACTTGCTCCGACCTGACTACATTTAATATGCAGCTAGATACAGCAGTCAGAGTCTAGCTTGGCTCGAGCATAGGCTTCAAATTGTTAATTGAGTTTGAATGTGATCCAAACGGCATGGTTGTTACGTTAAGTTGGAAAAGAGTTTACAGGTTGTAGAAAAAAAGGTGCGAGCATGCCTAGTTAAAACACGAATATCAGAACCTCAATGGCAAAGTAGACTGTCATGTCTTGCCTTTGTAGGCAGATCCAGTAGGTACGGTGTATAGACTTAATGTAGTAACTCACTTAAATACAGACGTTTTGAAGCGATGTCTGTTTTCCATACACTTCATGAGTGTAGAATTGCTATTTGTAGCTAGGAATGTCATCTGGTCAAAATTCAACTCGCTTCCCTGCTATCCAGATCAAGATTAGAACCAGTTGATAGTGAAGTAAGCCAACACTAAGAAACGTACATACTTTATATACTTCTGTGTGATGGGGTGGTCTACTGTTATACCCTGACCAGTGCAATCTTGATGACATGTTACGTTTGTAGAGAGGTACCAAAACGACTGCAGCATCGACATTCTTTTTTTAAACGAGCAGGTATTAACAATTTAAATTTGAAGGATGGTGAGTAGCTGCAGACAGGGTGAGAGAACTAGGTAGTATAATCTAGTACTCTCGACTCACTCAGGAGTTTACAGTCTGTTTCTGTGTTCCAGATGACATTCCTACAGTATTTACAGTATGAGATTGTTAAATATCGTAAACCCTTATTAATGAATTTGCTTTAAAAATGCAGTCAGTATAGATCATCTATCTACAGTTGATTTATGAAATTTTTAAGTGTAATGGAGTGCAATATTTTAACTAGGTATTCAATTTGGATTTGCTGATGTATTATAGTTTATTTATACTGTTCTCTTTTGTAAACGGTTATGATGCAGCTTTAATAGCCTAGGTAAATATGGTCTGAAAGAACCAATAGGTGGTCCATAACATATCCGTCCTTATAGCTTAACTTAATACTTTCTTCTGAAATGTAGGGTTGCACCTCTTTACTCTGTGGAATACAGTGCCATAGTTTCAGATAATTTACCATAAAATGTAAGCTTATAATTTTTTTATACATCTTTTATACAGTTCTGTTATGTTTATTCCTTTTATTTATGAAATTATCATTAGTACTTAAGTTTCAAGCTACCTTTATAAATACTGTACATAACATTCAACACGGTTGGCCAATCAATAATGAAAAAAGTTTTTCCCTTGAACCTTGAACCAAGATTCTCTGGTTCTGGTGCTCTATTGATCAGCTTAAAAAATACTGGTAAATGTGAAAATAAAATAACTCTATGACCTCTGATGTGGACCCAAATCTCAATACTAGTTGTGTCAAGTAGCCATTAAGTCTACTTTAAAGTTGGACTTAATGATCTAGAATTCATCAATTTTGTATCTTCTTTCCATATGCCCATTTTCTTGTTTTCCGGTAGAGATGGCCTTTTCTTCATCGTTCATGCTAGGTAGAAAGGCATCCACTCTGTCTATAAGACAAGGAAAGGACATCTCATCAGATGCTCTCTACTCTGTTCTTTGCACATACAGAGAGTGCAAGTAGGCCCACTGCTATCAGTTATTATAACTTATTATTACTATCCAATTGTTGTGTGGCCTATATATTTCATTATTAATAATGTTAGCCCTATATGTTTTGTTATATTCATGTCAAACTATATTTTCAATTTGGAAAGAGTATTGGATAATGGATAGTAATTGCTAATTGGTAATATATCAGATTATGGTAGGCCTATAATCCAAAGCTTTACTATTCCCAAATTTGTATAGGCCTACCTAATTTGATAGGTCATTGTATCAGTTAACTAGCATAATTAAGTATTGTTATCATAATTTTTGCCAAATGAATAAAAATAATTATGTTTAGACCTGTTTGTGTTTGTTCATATCCCTGTGGCAGCATGTTCTTGGTCCCCGAGTCCCATGGACTTTCACAGCTCCGCAGAGCATTCTAAGCGTGGGCTTTCCATAGGGAACCTAAGTGGGCGTTGTCTGGTTCTCTCCGGTCAGCGTGGTATAGGCGATTAACCCGTGCTAAATGTTTCGTAAGCGATAGCGCGAGAACCCGACCACGGACCGGAATTATATTCATACTGTAAGAAACTATAATCTTTCCTCTTTGCGTGGATATACATAACTCTGCTCTATCACAAATATTAATGACATTTGTTTTGAGTCGAAGTGAACTCTACATTTACACTGTTGCCAAACCTTCCAAACTGCTCATGAAAAAGCACGTAAAAACATTTTGTCCGTGGCATCAGCATAACATTTGGTATCCGACTTGCTTTGTGGCTACTGTGAGGTCACTGGGTTGTACTAGATTATACATTACTAATAAAATATCCTTTAATGTGCCAACAAAATCTTGAATGAAAAGTACATTTAGCAACCATGGACAGGCGCGTGGTATGCGAGGATGCCACAGCTGCACACAACGTGGCTGCGTCTCGCTTAGGTTGTCGCTCAGACAGAGTACATTTGCGACAGCGCGCAAACATGGGTCCATTTAACTCATAATAGTTTGAATTTAGGTAGCGTCATCGAGCAAAGTAGAATGCCATCATCTTCTTGACAAAATTATGCATCTTGTGATGTTATTGGTTTAGATTTCTTTTGCGCGAGTCAAAAGATACGGCGAGTTACATTTTCATACCATGCTAATTCTTATGGGCGCTGAGACCAGAGAGAACCAATTTCCTTCCCGCCTTCAAAACTTAGGTTCCCTATTGGGAATGCAGCCATGTGAGCCCGTAAAGTGTAGCCTCTCGCTCACAGCACAAGTGTAAGTTGAAGTGGGATTTCACTACCTGTCAAAAGTACTTTTATTTGACAAAATATGTTTAGTCAACTAGACATTGTTATACTGGCCCAAAATTATATTTTTAAATAGCAAAAATATAGAACTACTACTGTATGTTGTCTATTTAAACCTTACTGGACCAGTGGACATGCGTATAAAATGGTATTGGTAAGTTGCTGGATTTGATCATTGAAGAATGAGTTTAAAATTTTCAATACCACATTAATATTAATTACTATGTATGTTTGACGTTTCTCATTACTTTTTAACTATTTCTTGCTTCTGTGAGAACCCCTTTTTTGAGTGCCTTTACCAGATTTAATTCCAATGCTGAGTAATAATTACGTAATGCAACTTGTGTTAAAGGTATTGTATTAGTGCTGCTAGCTAACATATTTTGCTTACCCATGCAAATTTTTACTAGCCTCGAGCGAATGCTGATCTATTCAAGGAGAATACATAGAGAATAGATCGTCGCAACTGCATATTTTCTTATTTATTTTGTTGTATTTTTCTTGTCGACTCAGAATGAAGACTATTGTAGGGCACAGTGCCACAACTGCAAAGGCATTTGGAAAGGTCAATCACTGATGATGTGAAATAAAAAATGCAGTTGATAGCAAATTGCAATTGTTTACTAAGACATTGGTAAAGAGCACATACGTTGAGTAATGCAGCTTGTTCTTTCTAGCTAAACGTGCTTATAAAACAAAACCACAAAGTAACCAAGACTTCACCACGTTTTATTTCATAATCGTATGAATATGTGTTTGTGCTTGTGCCTATGTAGGTAGATCAAATGTGTAAAAATGAAAAATCTTTTCTTTCTTCAATTCAATAACTGTTATTTATTTCCGCAGAAAGTCTTTTCAGTTGACTGCCTATAAAATATTAATGTAATGCTGGAAGGGAGGAAAAACTCACGTCCATCATTTGAATTATTCAAACCCAGCATTAGTCTTCTTTCTACTAAGGACAACCTTGGAAATAACCGTTGATCAGTCAGAATTGCCAGTGGTGAGTATCATACTATCATACTGACGACCTTCCGGATTCAAATCTCACTGTAAGGCTTGAAGTCTCTCTCAAAATATATACGGTAAGCATTAACCAGGTAAATGGTTGATTTGTTTATTGCTGACAAACTGGCAAAATTCTACTCGTAAACTGTGACTTATTCAACAAATGTGGCGTTCACACTATCAATGAACACCTGGAATGAGGTCTATAAACTAGCAAACCAGGTGATAAATAACACCTTTCAATGGCTAAATGAACATTTACTGACTCTAAATGAAACTAAGACCGTCTATATAACATTCTCACCCACTCTAGTTACTCAACCTAAAAATGTGAACCTCAATATCAAACTTCATTCTTCTCCTTGTGTTTATAGGCCTACTCAAGATACTAATTTCCAATGTAGTTGTTATGAGATTAAACAAGTTAGTATGACTAAATACTTGGGACTAAAAATCGATCTTCATCTAAAATGGAATGATCATATACTTACTCTATGTAATAAAGCAAAAAATCTAATGTATGTTTTTTACAGATTAAGAAACATTTTTGAACTCAATGTTCTTAGAACCATCTATTTTGCATTACTCCAGTCTTGCCTTGAATATGGCATTATTGGATGGGGTGGTGTGCAAAATGTATATCTCAACCCCCTGTTAATTATTCAAAAATTAGCCCTAAAAACCATGTTAAAAAAGCCAAAAGACTTCTCTTCCATAAGTACCTTTAAACAAGCAAAAGTGCTTGACATTAGACAGTTATATGTTAGAAATATACTACTTTTTATTCATAAATACAATTCAGAATTTCAACAGCCGTCTATGCACACACGTACTAACACTAGACTTTCAACCCGGCATGGATTGTTCCTGCCTAGGAAAAACACACGCCTGGGTCAAAGACATATCTCCTTTCTTGGGCCCCTAATTCATAATGCCTTACCTGAAAATATGTTCTCTTCTTCTTTCTACACTTTTAAAAAGAATGTAAAGAGGTGGCTCCTCGAAAAAGGATTTAACAGTAATCAGAATGCCCAATCAGTTTTAACTTATTATTTGCAGTAATAGTTTAGTTTTTAAGTTTAGTTTTTAAGTCTATAGTTTTTAGGTCTCTAGCTTTAGGAACCTTTGTAACCTATGAGTTACAGGGTAGGCTTGAAAATGTGAATTAATATTAAGGATTAGGGTAACCATTCACATTTGCTTCCTTGCACATACTTTTTTCTTCTCTATTTAAACTAAAGTAAATTACTCTAGCCATCATCTTGTTGATTATGAACAATGTACTTAATATGTCCTGTAATTGCCCACACACGAGCATTATGCTTATGTGGGCTTCTCAAATGATAATGCATTTATAGAATTTTATTTCATTACTATTGTCATTTCACTCATAGATTATTTTGTTTCATCATTCATTATTGTTATTATTTTGACCTCAACTATGAGCTTTTATTGTATTGATTAACTTGTGTTATAAATAAGCCATGTAACCAATGTAATAAGCATTTTTCTTGTGAATAAACATTTTTCTGATTGATTGATTGATTGATTGTTTTGATTTAAAAAAATGTATTCTTACCTCATAGTAGGCCTACTAATAACAGGCTGTGACGCATAATACAGTCATATCAATAAAATGGTGATCATGATAATGATTATCATAAAGTGGTGATTACATATATGCACTGGATCTAGAGTTGTAGTTGGATTGGGCTTCAGCTTTAGCTGTTTTAAACACCACCCATTATTCTAAAATTTATTGGGTCACAGGCGTCAGGTTCCATGAGAAGATACGAGTAGAGGAGATGTTTCTGAACGCGGGGAAAACATCAAGGAATGAATGGGAACGGGAACTGTACATATTATATTACTCGTTCTAGCCTTGTTTGAACTTCTTCGAGGGATTTCGTTACATATTATATTTTTAAAACAATTCTATAGGCTAGGAAGGGCCTCTTCTATTTCTACCATTGACGGAGCTCGGTTCTTTCTGCCACGTCAAATCCGAAATCTTAAAAGTCTTGGGCCTTTGATTCATAATGCTTTACCAGAAAATATTTTCTCTTCCTACTTCTTACTGCACCTTTCGTAAAAGGATTTACCAGCAATCAGAATGCCCAATCGGTTTTAACTTGTTACTAGCAGTAATAGTGTAGTGTTTAAGTTTAGTTTTTAAGTCTCTAGCTTTAGGCACCTTTTTAACCTACGTGTTGCAGGGTAGGTTTGAAAAGGTGAATTCAAATTAATATTAGGGATTAAGGATTAAGTTAACCATTCACATTTGCTTCCTTAATTGCTAATTAATATATATATATGATAAAAACAAGGATCTTGGGTAAAACCGCGTCGAAAATAAGATGAACCAGGGCAGAACCTGGGCGTCCACCGACGTTTCGTCTGTACTACGTCAGACATTTTCAAGGTTGACTGTGACTCTACGGAGGTTGGAGTCACAGTGGTTGGCAAGCACGCAGCGCCCGCCTTATATAGCCTCGGCTGAAGGTGCGGGGCGGCGAGGTTATATAGAAAATAGGTGCGGGGCGGCGATGTCATATCGAAAAAATATATACGGATGGTGGCAATAGAGAAACAAAATAGTCGGTGGACGCCCAGGTTCTGCCCTGGTTCATCTTATTTTCGACGCGGTTTTACCCAAGATCCTTGTTTTTATCCTATGACGGGCCGCGAAAACCTACAACAATCCATATATATATATATATATCTATCTGACTCCTGTTTCCAACTTAAGTTAGGTCAGGGGGTGGCTATAGCCACCAGTTTTTTAGGGCACTATATGAGTTGTAAACATCGGCTTGCCAGGCCTGTCATGTCCTCTTCAAGTTCACTCGCACTTCTTCCTACCAGCTCACGCCATCCACTTCTGTCTTCCCACAGTTTCCTTGCGTCTACTTTTTCCCACTTGTCACCTCTGTCCTCTATATCATTTCTTATTTGATCTTTCCACTTCTCTCTTGGTCTACTGACTCGTCTTTTAACTTTGTCCCCACTTTCAAATTCTGTCTTTGGAATTCTTCCTTCTCCCATTCTTCTGACATGTCCATACCATCTCAACCTTTCTCTTCCAATTTTGAATAAAAGCTTCTCGACTCCAACTGTTGTCCTGATTTCCTGGCTTCTAATTTTGTCTAGCTTTGATAAATTAATATTTTTAAAAAATCACTCTAGCCGTCATCTTGTCGATTTTGAACAATGTATTTAATATATCATGTATTTGCCCACACACAAGCATTATGCTTGTGTGGGCTTCTCAAATGAAAATGTACATTGACTTTTTTTTCTCATTACCATTATCTTTGTATTTTTTTGTCTTTTTACCCATAGGCCTGGATTATTTTTGTATGTATGTAACCAATGTAATAAGCATCTTTCTTTTGTGAAGAAACATGTTTGTGAATTTTAAAAAAAAATGAAAAAATATTATCTTTGTTTGAATTCTTTGTATTTACAACAAAAGGTGTTTGGCTATTGAATTATATTCTAGATTTTGCATTCTCTATTGCAGGTATTACCTGTTCTGTTAATATGTTGCGTTTTGAGGTACTGTGTGTTTGCGCGTCCGGGGTAATTACATTTTTAAATATATTTTGACGTAATTCATATTTTTCCGCGGGGCGTTTTTTTATCGACTCAGCAGAGGAATGAAGCTGAAGGAGCGTCACATTCTCATGCGATTGTCGGTAACGGTAGTCCAAGGATCTGACAAAGTGCACGAGATCACTCGACGAGTGGTGCAACGAAGACAACACATACACAAAATGGGAGTAGATTTTAGTTCGAGTATCTTGCCACCAGCCATACGAAGTGTACAGGAAATGCAATAACACGGACACCTGTAACGTTTCCTACTTCCGGTAGGTCAATGGGATTAAATCGGTCATGAAAACTGTTATGAAGTAAATTTACACATAGTTTTACGGAATGGAGAAAAATTTAGACTGCGCGTTCAGTTATGTAAGTATATTATGATGAATGAAATTTTACACTAGCGTGAATTTTGCATAGGTTTTGGGCGATGGTCTTCCTACTTCAGAGTGCATTGGCCTTATTTAGCCTGGGATGATTGTAACCTGGAAAGGGAATCGAGGTCTTCCTAGGCCTAGCTAGGCCCTAGCTATGGCCTAAAAATTACACTACGTTATTATAGGCCTAGGTCCTTTACCTTAGCTTAAGCATACTAAAGTAGGCTAGGGCCTAGGCCCTCAGTCTAGTAAGCAAAGAATGTTGGCCTAGGCTTACCTATCTATACCTAACGTTCTTGTGTTTTTTTTTTCTAGTGAGAGATCCTAGCCTAGGTCTAATGAAAGGTGTAAGACCTAGGCCTGTGTCAGGAAGCTAGGGAAGACAGACCTACTAGGCGCAAGGTATTAGAGACATGACTGAACCCGACCGCAGCTCGACTGATGGAACACCAGAAAACGAAACGGAGGCAGATTCTGGAACACATAACAACAGCAACGAAGAAGAAGGCGAAGGTGAAGCAGATCAATCAGGGGGACATGGAAGTCCAAATGCCAACAGTGTACCCGATCAGGCCTTGAATACAAATTACGATTCTAGCGATGGAGCCATTCCAGTCCACCGCTGCGATCGTTGTGATAATTATGAAAGCCTTACCCAAGCTGCCTTATTAACTCACCTGTCAAGATGCACAGGCGGAGAAAACGAAAGTTCTCCGTCGACTGAAATAAATAACCGGAAGATATTCGAATGTGATGTGTGCAACATGAAATTTTCTAATGGTGCTAATATGAGGCGTCATAAAATGCGGCATACTGGTGTTAAGCCCTACGAATGCCGTGTATGTCAAAAAAGGTTTTTCAGGAAAGATCATTTAGCTGAACATTTTACTACACATAACAAGACACTACCATATCATTGCCCCATTTGTAACCGAGGTTTCCAACGACAAATAGCAATGAGGGCACATTTCCAAAATGAGCATGTTGGTCAGCATGATATGATCAAGTCATGTCCACTTTGTAGCTACAGAGCTGGCTCGATGAAGAGTCTGCGAGTGCATTTCTTCAATAGGTAAGTAGGCCTAGACTAGGATAGGCAGGCTGCCTACTTTGTACTGCTTTCTTAAACTCTGTAGGCTACGAATGTGTTTAAAGATCGGTTTAGGGTACTTCTTGGGTTGGTAGCCCCCAACACATTTATACTGCACCTACAACACCTTTAACGTCGCTATTTTAAATATAAAGGAGTTTCAAAGCAAAAGGTTAGAGGTTCAATTTATTATTTTCTTATCTTTAATAGAGGGCTTTGCCCCCCGAAGTTGGGGGCTACCAATCGAAGAAGTGCCCGGTTTAGACCCTTTTTTTAAATAACAAGGTCGAAGATTTTATAAGCTAATAGTTAAGCTATGTAAGCTACGTTGGCTAAGAAATTGTCTACCAGTAGTAGGAGGCCTATATGATCGCTACCGTTGACCAGATTTATGTAATGTCGCTTGGCTGAGCTAAGTGTAGGAGTAGGCCTAGGACCTAAATAGCTGACAAGATGAAATAGGCTAGCCTAGTTTTTACTTCTTAACCCCGGATACTTGGGAAGTAAGGTGGTTGGTTTTACTTTTACACAAAGAATAAACAAGGTGGGTGGAAGTGGAACGTACTCCATAATGGGGGATGTTATGGAGAATGTAGAGGAAGGCTTATAGGCCTACCTTGTAGAGGGTGACATTGGCGGAGCATTTGGGTTAGGGAGAGCATGTACGGTACAGGGAGTTGTTTAGAAGGAAATAAGAGTCTTGGGCTTTGTTATGGCTTTTTTATGCAAGGTGGTTAAAGATTGGGTTTAGGCCTAGATATGGTGGCAGTTATACCTGTCCTGGAGTACCCTATGGGGGTCGGGTCATGGGATCTGTAGGCCTATAAAGTAGGAGGGAAAATTGCAGAGATGGAGAAGGTTTAACGTCGGGCGGCTAGAGTTGAGTTGAGGGGGTGGAAAGAAAATGATTGGGGAAATAGGCCCTAGTGGTAGTCTTTACGATAGTGTCACTGCTGGTGCTATGTTGGGGAAGTTGTTTTGGGGGTCGATGGAGGGAAGGAGGCAGATGGGTAGGGGCCTCTAGTTGGTTTCAGTTCTGAATGCTGCGCCATATAAAATAAAAATAAACAATATGTTATCGGATTGGTTAACTAGAAGTAAAAGATAATCAATAGATAGGCCTAGCTGGTTAATACTATCTAATAGATAGTTGATAGAAGATAGGCCTAGTAGAGTCGTGCAAAAAGTGCGACACATTATGTTACCGGTAGGCTAATGTATGAGTATGAATGATCATTGATTACCCATAGAAATTGTGTAGAAAATTTGAAATGAAAAATACTAGGCCTAGCGAGAACAAAAATCAACTTTTCAAACTACCTGTAGCCCTACTAATTTATAATCATGTCCTTTTGATTTACTAGTGGAGCCCACTTATAACAAACTTGACAAAAACTGACTTTTGCTTTGTTAAAAAAGAACTTTGTTAAAACAGAGTCACTTTACATGTAACTTTAATTAACAAGCTTTAAAATTACTTTGTTAAATCCAGAATTTTGTTAAAAGAGAGTACTCTATAAGTGGGCTCGACTGTAATTACTTATAGGCCTAGTTGTAGGTAAGGGGTACTCTGTGACAGTAAATACTACAGAATATTTTTTAAATCATGAAATATAATAAAATCGTAGGTAGCCAACTGAGTTAGGCCTATTTTTGTGTTTGTGTTAATTGTCTACGTTGGCATGCCTTTTTACTCTTTCTTCTTCTATTGGTGTTCTTAAAGCTGACACTGTCTATAGGGAACCTAAGTGGGCGTTGTCCGGTTCTCTCCGGTCAGCGAGGTATAGGCGATTAACCCGTGCTAAATGTTTCGTAAGCGATAGCACAAGAACCCGACCACGGACCGGAATTATATTCATACTGTAAGAAACTATAATCCTTCCTCTTTGCGTGGATATACATAACTCTGCTCTATCACAAATATTAATGACATTTGTTTTGAGTTGAAGTAAACTCTACATATACACTGTTGCCAAACGTTCCAAACTGCTCATGAAAAAGCACGTAAAAACATTTTGTCCGTGGCATCAGCATAACATTTGGTATCCGACTTGCTTTGTGGCTACTGTGAGGTCACTGGGTTGTACTAGATTATACATTACCGGTACTAATAAAATATCTTTTAATGTGCCAACAAAATCTTGAGTGCGAAGTACATTTAGCAACCATGGACAGGCGCGTGGTATGTGAGGATGCCACAGCTGCACACAACGTGGCTGGGTCTCGCTTAGGTTGCCGCTCAGTCAGAGTACATTTGCGACAGCGCGCAAACATGGGTCCATTTTACTCATAATAGTTTAAATTTAGGAAGCGTCATCGAGCAAAGTAGAATGCCATCATCTTCTTCACTAAATTATGCATCTTGTGATGTTATTGGTTTAGATTTCTTTTGCGCGAGTCAAAAGATACGGCGAGTTACATTTTCGTGCCATGCTAATTCTTATGGGCGCTGAGACCAGAGAGAACCAATTTCCTTCCCGCCTTCAAAACTTAGGTTCCCTATAGGTAGGGACCCTGAAATTTTGTGAATTACTTTTTTCACTAAATGATGCTAAATATGAATGTTTTATTATTTTTAAGTAGCAAAATAAGGCAAATATCAACTTTTTTCTGCTAAATCAGAGCAAAATCGGGAACTTTTGTCAGTTGTTCTGTAAGTTTTATCTCCAAAATATGCAATAAATTTGACAATTTGGCATTGAAATCAACATTTATGTTTTAACTTAGGCCCTAGTTGGCACCATGACAGTTGAAACTATTCTATTAGGTATTATCGAAAATGCCTAGCTAATTCCAATAAAGTGAATTTCATAGGCCTATGGCCTAAATATTTGTTTATGTATAATACATGATCATTTCGCTGAAGGGTAGTGATTGCAATGCTATTTTTTATGACAAAATGATGCCTTTACCTTGAGTTTATAGGCCAAGGCCTACTAATATTGAAGATTTTTGCATAACAAAATGAGAACTTTTTATTTGCTATTTCTCTGAGTCCCTCTATTAGGTTGGGAAATATTCATAGGTCAGTTTGAGGAAATAGGGAGTGAGGGGACACCCATAATAGGTTACAAGAGGGGCTTTATAAATTATATTATTATATATATTACCTATATAATTATATAGTTTAGCAGAATGGACTGAATGGGGATTGGAATGACTTGCCTGAGGATCTTGTAGCTCTAGTAGGTCTTAAAGAGAGTTCAGGTCGCGTTTGGGGGTTGGGCGTGTGTAGTGATGTAAATATCTTGATTTTTTTTTTCCAGAAATTTCTCCATAGGAGAAAATTGAGATCATGAGATGCATGTTTTATTTTTTTAAGTAGTTTGCACAGTGTAATGATCCATAGTCAGAATCATGCAAATGTTCTGATTCATCTAGGACTTCAAGGCATACAGAGATTTCATAATCACCAACAAAAAACACTATCATCATTCATCTGTGGGGTAGCTACGCTATGTGGCAAAAAAGTCTCCACCACAGTGCCTGATTATATTGCTGTTGTAAAGGCTCTTGTATCTTATTTTATTTTACTTGTCTTTACAATGTCTATGTAATTTTAACAACTGATAATAACACTGAACTGAACTGAACTGAACTGAACTGAATTGAATTGAATTGTTAGTTTCAAGGGGCTCATCTTGGGCTGCATGCCCTTAGGAGTTTGAGGTTATGCACAACAAATGTAATCTTCCCAGCATTGGCGGCAGATAGGCCTAGTCGGTTACGTTTAGTAGGGCTACTGACTATGAAGGAAACGTTCTAAAACTTCTCTTTTTTGCCACCACACAATTGTATCCAGATTTAAAATTCAATTTAATAGAAGCAAAATATAATTGTATGTAGATATGTTATTGTATTTATATTATTATTTTTGAATTAAAATAATAGCTTTAAAAAATTCTCTCCATTCTCCGACCTCGGATAATTTCTCGGAGAAATTTCTTGGCACACATCAGTGATATGACATCACTAGTTGGGCGAGGTTAATTAGGTTTAGGGGATGAGTGCAGTGGCATAGCTAGAAATCCACGGGCTACAGCGAGCAGGGGGCCCCTGTCATTGACGCCTATGTTATTTGGTATTATAGGCAATTATTATCAAATTTAAGTATTATTGACACCGACTCACTGAGTCTCGGTACTCCACATTCGCCTATGGATTAGAACTTTCGCTTCCGAACTTTCCTCTCGGCAAACGTATTGATAAGGTGATCCATATCACTTCTGACAAGGCAGGCTGTCTCATTCTCGATCGGAAGTGTACTTAATCCACTAAGTCTTTCTTGTCCCACTGTGGGATGAAATTCCCACGGGGTATGAAATCGGGTTTCTTTCACTAGTCTACGTTTTCCACTTTCATGTCTTTTTAAATTGGTGTTTGGAGGTAAAAAAAAAAGTTCGGGGAGGTGAAGGCCTACTTATATGACCGGATTGTTTCACTGGTGTTTATCGATAAGTGTCAGCTAGTCGGTCAGTTATCTCTGTACTACTTTGAAGATGTAGTCCTACAACCGTGTAATAAATGGGCAGAACAATGGTGCAAGGACTTGGTACCCTTAGGCCAGTTGGTGTTGAGGTTTATCTAACTGTGTTGTTGAGAAGCTGTAATTTCAGTTGGTTTTATTCCTTGTTTTAGGCATGGCATCGATCTGGACAACCCTGGACCGGGAACTCCTGGTATGTCACTACTTCCTGGGGGAGGGCATTGTTCACCCCTGGAGATGGGTTGCCACCTAGGGCTGGCAGCGACCTACAGTGACAGTGGGGACTCTCTTGGAGCAAGATCGTTAGATAATGCCACTCCACCTATGCATTTCCTCACTCCGCATGTTGAGATATCTATGGCCGATGCTCCACCCACATCATACTCGCCGGCTCAGGTAAAAAGAACTCGAGGTCCAAACATTTTATATGAATTGTTAGTTGATATTTTAACTGCTTTGAAGGTCTTACGCTATTCAAAACAAACGAATTTCATCATGGTACTTTTTGTTTCGATAAAACTACTTGCACAATGGGAAATAAAAGCAGGGAATGTAGTCTACTAGGTACCGTATAGGCCTGTATTATGAACATTGAGTGTAAACCTAATAGTAATAAGCCTGGTTGTATTTTGTTGTTTTTGGGCTTACTGACTATAGGGCATAGGCCTAATTATGAAAGAGGTATTGCTGAGAGAGCTATTAGGCTACTACATTCAATGAGTTTAAATGCCTCACTTGCCATTTTCTTCTAGTTCATTACATCTGTACTGCTTTTGTTACTAGGATCAACCAAACCAAGCGTCATCTCAATCTACTGACCCCAGTTCTCACATGAATGGTGATTCTCCGGGCTCGCCTAACTCGGGAGATTCCAACTCAAATGCTCCGTCCAGTTCTCTGGCAAACTCTCGGAATCACGAGTCACCAGACATGGGAAACATCACGCCGTCTATCTCCTTAATACCAATCAAACAGGAACCAGGGTGTGCAGACTCTGAGTCTGGATCTACACCCATGCAGCCAGCTACTTCCAGCAGTCTCACCAATCTAATTAAGGTAAGCTTAGGTGGACTTGCTAAACATAACTTATATGGGAAAAGTACCGTACATATATAGCCGTATTTACTCGATTAAATGGGCTGCCATCGAGTAATGGCCGCACCCCTATTTTGACCGTGCAATTTTAATGAGTAGGATACGATTATTGAAAAATTGCTCCGCTTAATTGCCCCACCCCACCTTTTTAACTTGAGATTTTAAAATATAGGGCCTACCCGAGGCCTATATTCACATTAATTCAGTACCGGTACATAGGGGTGGAATCCTTAACCGGGTAACCGATTATCGCCCGTGGCTGAAAAAACGTTTTCTATTTGTCTGCGCCTGTTAACCGTGAGCATAACAATGGCCCATGTACCGTACGTAAGCAACACATTAAGTGGGAAAAAAGGTTTTTCAAATGTAGTGTAGTGTAGCTGTCAGCTGGTCGCCGTACTCGAGTGGA
Source organism: Sweltsa coloradensis (assembly GCA_024449915.1). NCBI lineage: Eukaryota > Metazoa > Arthropoda > Insecta > Plecoptera > Chloroperlidae > Sweltsa > Sweltsa coloradensis. Next base: position 19,760 of record JAMZAV010002819.1, on the reverse strand, counting down.
TCTCGGTAGGGTTGCACGTGCATTTGGATGGCGCAAGGATAATCGTAGCCACCCACTCGAGGTCATGACTCTGTGCGATAGAGAAAGAGTGCGAGCAACTGATCGTGAGCAACTGATCGTGAGCTTCACTGGAATAATATGAATTTGATATAGGTTCCAGAGTATGTTATTGATGACGTTAATGGCAGGTCTACTGATGAGAACTTAATTTTACTTCGTAAGAACACAAAGATAAGGAAGACCGTTCTGTCTAGCCCGCCGGCCGACAAGAGCGAGAGAGAAGAGAGATGCGACTAGACTGGGATGAGACGGGGCTAGCGCATGATGTATGCCTAGGTGCGAGTCTAGACAGTTCGTAGAGCTTGCGTCGTAGAGAATCGAGATTCAAATTTCGCTGCCGCGCAGTGGTTTCCTGCAGGGAGGGAGTACATGCGGACGTGGAAGACAAGATAGTGGACGATCCAGCAGCAGCACCTTGTTGCAATAATTTAGACTGTCGTCTGTACATATTATACCATAACCATATACCATACCACATTGATTTTTGTTTTCTTTCACGCACAGCTTTGTTGGAGCACCCCCACCTCCCTCCTCCATCACCACCTACCTCATAATCCTACTAAGATTTCTAAAAAAATATGTGAAAATATGTAGGCCTAGCCTAACTATAAAAAAAACTCTAAATAAAGAGTATTTTGAAAATGCTCGGGTTGAAAATCAAGCTTTTTTTAATACTCGGCTTGGCTCAACTTAAAAATTCTAGGCTTGCACAGCCCTAGATTTCTCACATCAATATATTAGGGGTGTGCAGGAAGTAGCCTACCTAGTATGCCTGTTTTCTGTCCTCGAGTCGCGTTCGAACTCCTTGTGGAAGTCTAGTGGTAAGAAAAAACAAAACTAAGAAACTTTGTTCTCCTAGTTAGCCTACGTGTGTAGGCCCTATTACTCTGTCTACTTTTGCTCCAATGCATTACCATTACCGTATCTATTCTTCTCATAATGTCTACTTTTGCTCCAATGCATTACCATTACCGCAGGGTTGCCACCGACTTTTTTTTCAAATCCTGTAAGAGGACGTGAAATATCCGCAAATATCCGTGAAAAGAACAAAAAACGGTAATTTCTTTGATGCAAGGCTAAAATGACTATATTTCCGTTTTTACCAGATCATAACCTACAAAATAGCCTAGGCCTACCTTGCAGACTTGAATATATGGACCAAAAACGCCTATGACTGCTTCACATGTTACTAAAATGCATACAAATGTGTATCTTCTACAGAAAAATTCATTTTTTAAACATGAAATCATCATTTCTGCTCTAGGCCCTAGTTAAAAGAGGCCGAGGCCTAGGCCTAGCCTAGCCTAGCCTAGGCAGGGCAGGCCTGATGAATGATGTACTAAGATTTTGACCTAGGCCCACCCTTTATGTGCATAGATAACATTGGAGAACTTCCTATTAACTTTTTAATCATAAATTTTGAATTTTCTCAATGTTCAATCACGTTTACAAGTAACAATATCATTAATCCAAACTTGAAACAACAAATACGAAGCAAAATAAATTCACAGCCATCATTTTCCCATCTTTTTCACTTATTGCTACTCTAGCAGTATCTACAATGACTGGGACACATCTTTGATTGGTCGGTTGCCTGGGCCAATGGAAGTTCATATCCAGCAATTTCCAGCCGTTGTAGATACTGCACTATGCACATACCTCACCGCCTTCAACATTTTCAATGCAAATTTGCCCGCGCAAATTCAAATTTACGAAAATAAGTTTGGAAAGTAAGATTAACAAAATATCCGTGAATTTCCCCAAATATCCTGTCATCCTTGAAATACCCTAAAAATCTGGAGAAACGGATCAAATCCGTGAAAACGGCAACCCTGCATTACCGTATCTATTCTTCTCATAATTAATTAGTAATTACAGATAATTTTGATTATTGATAGGCCTAAAGGGCCGTATGTCACGGGTATTAGTGATGCAAGCGTCGAGCTGCAATCTTAATCTCTTGCTTCCCTGTGAAGTACCAATGCTTGCGCAATCGCTATTGGCAGTCTCGGAAGCGTTTGCTGAGCAGTGCCTGCTTCGATTTACAGTTAAGGAGAACACTCATATTGTGTCACAAAATTTCTTGCACAGTCAGTGAAAGAATCGTAGGCCTACCTATTTATCCCCAGATTCCATCTGGCACAGACTTTCATTCATTGCTGTGTATTATAGACTAGAAGATACAGTTTTTTATCTTTGTCTGTTTTTTTATAGGTCTCTCCTCTCAAATCGCTACTCCGAGAAGATTTAAAACGCAAAATCACTTCTCGCTCAAGTACACCAAACCGAGGTCGCTCGTCAACGAACTCTCCCCGACCAGAAAGTTCGTTTACCCTCCAACCGATTGCAACGACTACAAATGGTACCATCACGTCCACTGGCTCAGATCAGCCATCAGATTCTATGTACCGTTCAGGTACGAACCATAAAAAATCTTCCCTTCAATGCATTTTTTGTGGCATTGGCTTTCCTGATCAAACTTTATATTTCTTACATAAAGGATGTCATTCAGACAGCAACCCCTGGAAATGTAATATTTGTGGTGAACAGTGTTCAAACGTTTATGAATTCAACTCGCATCTTCTAAGTAAAATTCACCACTAAAAATAGATTAACAAGGGTGGCTCAGGTGATTACTAGTGGGGGAGAGTAGTAATCCTAAATTGGAGTTAACATTCACAAATCCTATATTAGTAGGCCTATATCATATCAAATTATTTTAATGTATATTACAGAGAGTTGTGCCTTAGATTAAATCCAATGCATAGGCTTACACAAGTTCAGTTTGAAATGTTATTGCTATGTAAGTAAGTAATGTATATTGGTGTGAGATAGGATCCAACAGCTTACCTTCGAATAGTGATGGTGGCTGCTGAATTTCTTGATAAATAGATGGCCTAGGCCTACATACAAATATGTACAAAACACAGAAATATACAAGATGTATCGTTCACTCTCTCTTGAGTGAACAAGACCTCGTATTAGTAGTTTTAGGGCGCTTCAACGGCAAAGATTATTCGTGTACAACAAGACCTCAGGTTGAAACGTCTCGTGTTTTTCTGTGATTTGTATATACTTTTATGTAGTATCTATTTATCAAGAAATTTGGCAGCCACCATTACTCTTTGAAGGTAAGCTGGTAAGAATAGTACATATATCTCTATTAGATACATAGGCTCGAAATAGACATATATAATTTGAAAAGGACGTCGAAACTCTCAACTGTTTTGACCAAACAGGGTGTTATTCACTCCACGGGTGCAGAGAGGTAACCACAGTTGTTGAGTGAACCAGGCCATGTTTTGGTCGAACGTCCTGTGCGTGTTTTATGTCTATTATCTTATCATTCTTTCTACAAGATCTCCCCGGTCACCGACTAGGTAAGCTCCACATTACTCCAGATTTTGTAATGCCAGTTTTACGTAAAAGGCTATGGATAAGTATGTAATTAGGGCTGTGCGAGACTCGAAATTTCGTGTCAAGATTGAGCACGTCAACATTCTCGCTCCCTCGTGTAATTTTTTAGATTCACGAAAATTTGAGTCTCGAAATGACTCGAGAATTGTTCGAAAACGTACGAAAATACGGTCGCGTTGTCGTAATATTCCATATTATGACATGCTCTTCAGCATTCTTCACGTCGACAGCGAACAGCTGACTGGAAATGGGCATTGTGCAGGCGCAGGCCGCTCGATGCTCTTGCTTCGACGCCGTGCCCGTGCGCACCGACATTGCGCATATCTCCAAAGAACTCGGATAAAGACCTCCCAACCTCTTCTTTGGTCTAATATCGATATGTCGCGGACATGCGTTCGACCTCGGCTTTAAATCGACTATCGACTTTTACGTCACACTTTTAGGCTGCAAGTTGTTTAGCTTCTGTCATTCCGTGAACGACTCAATCAATTTGAAATGTATATAGGCGACGGACCTATGTTTTCTTACTTTCCGTATTATTTGAAAAAATTTAGTGTTCCCAATATGTGTTTTAATACAATTTGCAGGTAAAGCGCAATTGAAATACAAGGTGGAATGAACATAGTTATGACTGCCATAACCCTACTTATTGTGTAATGGCCCACAGCAACTTTAGAGCATTAATTCAATGCACAATGATGTGGGCTTAACTACTGCTGGCCTAGGCCTAGCTAGCCCTACAAGGCTAGGCCTAGAGTCCCCCTGCAACTTACCTTAAAGGCTTCTAGGGCCTAGCTAAGCCTACCCTAGGCCTTGCCTAGGGCCAAAAATAATACAGTTCTTTGAACTTCGAACTTCAAATAGAAAGAACACGATTGTTAATAGTAGAGACAATTTAGAAATGAGCCTAGGCCTAGGCTAGCTTAGCCTAAACAGTAAGCCTATTCATGATTAAAAATAATTTTAGATTAATGTTGTATCAATTGGCAGGCCCAACACTGTAATAAAATATTGAAAATTTTGTGTTTATAACATCGTGACTGAAATGTATACCAACATTAGTGGTAAATTACATTTTGGTCTGCTCGCTCGAATCTCGCTCGAAAATCAAGGAAAAGACCTAATACTCGCTCGATCTCGCTCGACTAAAAAACTCCTTGCTCGCACAGCCCCAATGCTAATTGTTAATGCTACTTTTGTATGCCTACTTGCATCTATTTTCAGGATTGCATTCTTTGTTGCATTTTATTCATAGTGGAACCTCGAATTTTATGGATTCTCATAATGCAGACCTAGTTTGGGTTTGCTACTATCATTTTGTCTACCCTCTCTTTTAGGGCATGTGCCAACTAACCTCCTAGAGGCTCAATGCATCAATAATACTACTAGGTTTGTTTCTATAGAATAATTTCTAGGTTTGTGATCTAATAATTTGTGCCAAATATTTGGTGTTCAACTTGGAATGAAAAATTTACTACTCATAATTTTTTTAACTTTGCCATTGCACATTTAGGCCGTACCCTTTGTACTTGATCATTCAAATTCTCTGGAGAGTGATTTAAAATAATTCTATTAAATGTTATTCCGTCATCACTTTTGGAAACAAACATCAATAAATAAAATTAATTTGATGTGTTTGATCTTTCTCCTAAGTACAGTTTAGTCAAGTAGTATGCCTAATACGGTAGTGGAGTAAAGATAGAAGTACTTGGACTCAAATTGGACTCGATGCTCAAGTTATTTTTTGGATACTCGGACTCGACTCAAACTCCAAAATTTGGACTCGTACCCCTAACTAGTATTTAAAAATTTAAAATAATATGACTCGCCAAAAAAATCGCAGAAAGAAAAGCTGTGGTCCTACACAATAAGAGTTTTTGTCCACATTTTTTCCAACCTTTTGTTTCTGAATTTTGTACCAAATCCAAAATCCTCCAAATCAATAAGATATTAGCCTTGTATTAAATAATTGTTTTAAAAGTCATATATTGCTGTTTGTATGACATCTGTGCTAATGTAGCTCATTTACAATGAACATTACTGAGGTGCTTTAACATAGGCCTACTGTAGTTTGACCTTTGACTCTTTTGTAATTCCTGTACTGTAAAAACCACACAAATGTGGTTCCCATTTATCATCGATTTCTGAAATGGGTTTTTTTATTGACAGGAGTTTTGTTTCTATGAAATTTGGGGTTCCTCTGTTTTTCCAACCAAAGAGTACCAACTGCCTATATTCACAATGTTATCTTGTGAATAGGTGCTGCATGGCAATCAATTTAGGGTATGTTTGGCATCCATAGTTTGTTATTAGTATTTTGAAAAAAATCTGTTTGACACAGTAGCCTATTAACAGATTTTGGGGAGATATTTATAGTGAAATAATACTGTAGCCCTAGCTATCTTGGAAGGTAGTGGCTACCAGCAGTAACTCAAAGAAAGTAGACACGACAAAACATATGTATGTTCGATCAATATGGTATCTATCTGGGCCCCTAGGGTCAAAATTAATACCCACTTTAAATTAGATTTAAGAAATTGTGGCACAGTAACCAGGTGTGCATTTCACCTCGATTGTGGTAAATTTGTGTAAGTCTCTCTAACCCCTGCTAGGTAGTCAAAAACTATTATTTTGAAACATGGCCTAATCATTTAGGCTCATGGGTAAGTTATTCACAATTGTTATTTCTTATTTGTGTGTGTACAAGTGCGTATCCTCATATTGTTGTGAGGTTATGCACATGTATACATGTATTTTAACATTTAATTAACATATTTATGTTAGTTGTAGGCTAATTGTTTCATTGGATAGACATCAAAAGGAAGTTGTGTCTTCACAGATGTCATATGCGGGTTACCTATACATACGTAATTTAGGTCTTTACTCTTTATTGATGTTTTGAAATTTCAGCAAAAAATGTTGACAATCAGAGGTACCATTAAATCATTTTATTTTTTTGTCAATTTATTTTTCAACACTTCAAGTGCTCTACAAATTCTCACTGGCAAAATAAAAATGTTTAATAAAATCAATTTTGTGTTCCCTACACTACAGACCATACCAAGCCGAGCTGGCACCAGAAACCGGTTTTTGTATGGCATGGCAGTGCCAACTGGGCGTGGTATGGACTGTACTTACTTAGGCCTACCGGTTTTTCATCATTATATTAATGGACTATATTTTTTTCTTCTAAGTACCACATAGATATCATAAAACCCATGCTTTACGGTTTATTATTGGTACTACATTAAAATAACAAACTGGTAATTTTGTTTTATTCCTAAAAACTTGTTCTATATATCCCAATTTGATTGACAACCTAACATAAAGAATTGAACACATTTTCCCTGTATTTTGATAACAGTAGGCCTACTTTGGTGTTATTGCCATTTGTGAAATTCAAATAATGGTACCTCTAAGCAATTATGAAACACATGTTCATTTGCTTGTAAGGCACATAATATTGTCAATGTTTTGGTTTTTCTATATTATAAATAGGTATATAATTAAGTTTCTGGTTACGGTATCAGTCATGAATGTGATACTGAAAGGCAATCCCAATTTAGTGGATGGGGACATTTTCATGTGACTGCTGTTTGTTAAAACTTGAAAAGCATAATGAAGTATGTAGTGAAACGTTTGATACTCTTACGCATTGACCAATAATGTGCCGTAATAATGCGCATAATTTACGCCTCCCTTGTTTGAACGTATAAAATCTATGCACTAATTTATTCTGATATAATGAGGCGAACATGTAAAAGGACACAAGAAGGAGTAGGCCCTTTAATACAAGACACATTACCGCTGTTCATATTGCTAATTTGCATCTGGAAGATAGGTAATGTAGGAAAGAACCATCCTGATATCAACCAAGGCCCTCAAAGTTAATGCATTCCTCTTTCGAACGTTACATTAAAAAAAAAATGGTTCGTATATTATGCCCATTATTACGGTCGGTTGGTGAATGGAAATAGTACACGAAGAATTGGAACGAGTTGCGTTAGTATCGTCATTTTGTCAACAAGAAAAATATTTTAATGTTGCCACCAATAATAATCATTAATTAACATAAGTTAGTTGTACTTAAATGCTTTAACCTTACAAGTACTACCTACTTCTTAGGCCTAGTGTCAATCTCTCTCAGATTTTTCAGTTCTGTTTAAATAGTGATAAATTAGCTGGACTTGTATTCTACGCTATGGGTATGCAAACCAAGTGAATTTTGTTAACATTATCAGTGCAAAGCACAATGGTGAATTTAGACCTGGGTGTTGGCCAGTTGCCAGTTGGAACCAAAGAAAGCATATACTCGGAATGTTTGAAAAAGGGCAGTCACCTGAAATGTACCCTTCAAAATAAGTCACACCAAGCAACTTACATTATATTATAGTACCGTACCACTTTAAAAAAGTACATTGTCATAACGAGTGCTTGGAATTATGTTTTGGCAGTTAAGAGCGATTAATCTTCATAGATCCATAAGATTCAAATATAACATGTTTGCTTGTTTATAAAACATTAAGCAAACACAAATCATATTATTTATAGTCTGGGAGTTGCATTTCATTTTTCTTTGCTACTTTATCATTTTTGCCTTTAAGGTTGAACCATTCACATTCCTCTCTTGGAGAAAAAAATTACTTTAAAAAAGTACTGCATATTGTTTAAGTCTGCACACTTAGTGACTACTATATTAAATTATTAATGTATTCAATATATATATATATATATATATCATGTTCATGTTCTATATTAATGAAGCCTTCCATGTTTTTCAAAGAAATATTGTGGATTTTCCAAAGAGGCAAAGACCTATTGTTGTGGCAAAATATTGCACCATGAACTGAACTTAGCATGCCTATTCAATAGTACAATGCTTGGAACTGAGCTCCCAGGGACATTATATAATTATAGGATGCCTTGCAGGTAGGACATTTGTGCCTAGCATAAGATGCACAAGCGCAAATTGAATTAGATTTAGTGTTCACAATCATTACAGTTATGCTATGTATAGCTGTAACAGTCCTGAGCTTATAGAGTATCTCAGTATACCCTTATGATACACGACGGTAGCTTCAATTCTGTTAGTGTTGTATATATTATACATATTGCATACTGCAGAAATATTTTTTATCTGGTCTCATGATTTCATGTGGTCTCCAGATAGGCTAAGGTTTTTTACATTGTTATACAGCAAGGAAGTAGCTTCATGGTTATTTCCTTCGTAGCTTCTTCGTGGCAAATACAACGAATAATATACATCGGTAGCTCTACTGCATTCCTTGATGCCACCAAACCAACCGCAGGGGTCTAAGGTGTATCCACCAACTAAAGAGCTTTTATAAATATAGCAAGCTGAAATAATATTTTTCTATCTAATGTAAGTGCCTAGCATAGTGACGTCGGTATATTGTAATGAGCTTAGTCGGGGTAACTCACTGGGAAAAGAGTTTACAAGCTGAGAAAATGTGTGTACATACTACATTGACATATGCAAACTGTAATTAGCTTTAAAGGGTGAAACAGTGTACAACGTTCATGTTCGGTAATTTGAAGTTAGCTCAATCCATGACCTGTTTCTCCTAGTGTGCGCCGTTTGTATTGTATACCTATATCTTCCCAACCTGTAACCCACATCCTATGATTTATTGTAATTAGTTAAATATTGGCTAGGGATGTCAAATAATTATTATTACAATTTACTGGCAGATAATTTGATGTTGATTCAGTAAAATAATACCTATATGATACGTATCGATAATCTGTCAGAATATATTTCAATCGAATTTCATTTAGGTAGTCTATTTTAATTGTTTCTGAAAATAAAATAATCATTTTATTTTTATGCCAAAGTATTTGTGGGGAGATGGTCAACTTTTGATTTTTTAATGGTGTACCAAATTTATCAATTTTATTTTTATATGTAAGAGAAAAAAATCCAATAAATCAGTTTTTTGGTTTCACTTTATTATTTAAAATCTTTTTAAATTTAATATTTTTTAATCAATATCGACCAAAAAATACTATGCATTGCATTTGACATCCCTAAACTTAACTCATTTAAGTCATAAGAAAAGCCTCAAGGCACAGTTTTTACGATATTATTAACATTCCAGTAACATTGCATTTTTGATTACCTGATATTAATCAGTTGTGTACAGTATTTATTTACATATTTATGAATTGTTTGGGTGGTGTTACTGCGTGGGTGTTATCAATAAGCTTACATTGTTTATACGTATATAAAAGGGATATTTCTATGAAAGGCCTAGTGTTTTAAAAATTGTGCCTTTTTATTAAACTTATATATACTATATATATATATGTAAGAATCTCTGCATTATGTTTGCAAACTTATGGGAAGGTTAACATGTTGGAATATATTTTTCTTGTTTTGCCTGAAACTGCAGGATTTAATGCTGTTCAGCTGCATTTGTTTAGTTGTGTAGTGTTTTTTTATTTTATTATTATTTATGTAGGCCGGCCTTCTTCCAGCATTTCATGTCCATTTAAGGCCTACCGACTTACATGTAGTGTCAGTTTAGAATTCCAACGGAAGCAGAAATAGTAGAGAAGGCATCCCAACTTTGGCAATTAACACAAACCCAAAAATAATTACTTGTTTGTTTATCTTATTATTAAGAACTATTATTCTAAAGTCACAAAATAACTTTTTACCGTCACAGAGTAAAAGTAAATAAAGAGAATTGATTATGAATTTGTTTGAAAATTTGATTTTTGTTCTCTTGTTGGTACAGTTTTTTTTAATAATACCACACAATTATTGCCAACCTCGATGCCAGTGTTGGGGTGATCATACATTTACCTAACGTGTCGCACTTTTGGCACAATGTAAAATCTTCCAGTTTCTCAAAACCTGTACTAAAATAAGTTGGTTTCATTTTTCAATGCAGTTTTAATGGCGAATATTGTTGGATTTGGAAAGCTGTCATGTGTTATTATTTCCTAATAAGTGGCTACAGTGCATGGGCGACTGCTGCGATCCTTCAGCCATAGCATTCCTTATACTCACAATAGTTGTTGATTAATGGACATCTCTCAGTTTAGTTACCTCAATACTATTTAAAATTATCTAGTAACGACAAATTATCTTCTATAAATACTAATTGAAAAATATATTCCAATTTGTAACTAATTTATTTTTTGTGTTTCATTGTAAAAAAATTGTTTTTAGAGACCAATTATTTATGTATAAGACATTAGAATGATGCCTTGTATTCCGTCCAAGAGTGTACTTCCATTTAGAAATATAATTCTAGGTAATTATGAGTGGTTGTGTTATGGTAATATGGAGGTTACAAATGTTGTCTAAATCTTAAAGAATTATAAAGTTAAGATAGTTTATTACTTATTCTAGGCTTCAAACATTCCAGCGTTGTGAAGTAATATTGATTCTTCTATAAGTTTTATTTCACATGCACATTTGAGCTGCTGTTCTACAGTTCCTAGCGTGTAACCTATTAGCAGCTACTTACTCATAGGAAACTATGTAGGTACTGTATTGTGATCAAACCCATGTGTGGCATGAGGATACACTTGGACATTATTGTTGCACCTTGTTGCTCGATTTTGTTATATGTAGCATCAAATTTAAGTAGGGATGCTTGGTTAGAAATTATAATCTTGTATAATTTGGATTCTAATGGGGAACCTAAGTGGGTGTTTCCTGGTTCTCACTTGTCAGCGTTGAATAGGTGATTATGCCATACTAAATGTTCTTGTTTCAAACAACAGTGCATATTCCCGGCTCATAATTACGCATACAGGAATATTGGAAGAAACTTAAATTTTCTCTTTGCATGGATATATTGCACTTGTTAAAGTTTGTCAAACCAACTGAACATATCACAGTCAGGCCGTAACATGTTAAAAAACTGTTTTTGCAGCTTCAGCACAGTTTGTGACATCTACCTTGCTTTATGGCAGCAGGTTATAAATTATTTCAAAGATTACCCAAAATAAGTAAACATTAATATTATTTTTATTTATTTTCATCTATTTTTGTTTAAATTTGCTACATAAATGTTAACTTTAATTACCTACTTTAATATCAATTTTATTATATATATTTCCTTTTTTGGAATATCTCACACAATTCTGTGTTTAAGGGCTATGCTCGTTGTGATATTCCTAATAATTGTACATACTATGATGATCATAGAATAATAATTTTTTTTAAATAGCAAACAAATGTATCAACCTCCGACAGGCGCATAGGACGTGTGGATGCCACAGCTGCACATAAAGTAACTGTATCTCGCTTATGCTGTCACTATGTCATAATTTGGGACCATTCTATAACATGGCTCCATTTAGCTCGGAGTTTTCGTTTAGAAGGCATTTAGGAACTTTCTGGGATATCATTGTTATGTACGTAATTGTTTTTGGTTACTTTTGCATGGGTCAAAAGATGCAGCAAGTTACATTACCTTGCCTTGGTATGGAGACGAGTGAGAACTTATTTCCTTCCCACTTCAAAACTTAGGTTCCCTTGATTCACTCTTTGACACATTTGTTTTACAATACAGTCGAGCCCATTTATAACATACATACTTTTTTTACTTAGTTCTTAGTTCTTACCCATCAAAAGTGAAAAAAATAAAAATATACACACTAATAGTAGCAATAGTAGCCTATAAATAGATTTAGATTTTATCACTGTGATTTTAAATCCTCTTCAGCTTTGTTACAAGTTGGCTTGACTGTATATAATGCTTTTATTACTGCTGTACAATTAAATACTTATCAAGAATATGCCTTACTTTTTCTATGATTTCATTTTTATTTATTCTTATGTATGAATGCAATTATCTGGCTCATGTAGCAACCAAGCTCTCTAGTGTTATCAGAATGTAATGGTTAATTAGTGAATTCCACAGACAGGTCACCCAAAATGTGTTGTTATTGTTAGCAATTAAGTATTTATGTAAAAAAAATAAAAAGTTTTGGCTATGAAGTATGAACCTGATGTGATGTTTACAATGGAATATGGTTCATGCCTATTTTTATTATTTGATTAATTTCAATACTGTAATGATAATTACATCAAGTATTTCAGCTTGAAACAAATTGAGAAGAGTTTTCCCTTTCCAACCACAGTGTTTATAAATGGATTATAATTTTATAAACTGATTTAATTGATGTGCATTGCAAAAATCAAATCGATCTTAAAAAACTTAAAACTTGCTCTGAAAAAATGCATACCATTATATTTTATTCTTTGTAAATTAATATGGTTTCACGTCGTCATAATAGCAGCTAAAATATGTGAAGTAAACTTTGTCCTTGGTGGAAATATAAACAGTTCACTTGCCCTTAATCTTTGAATGTAGTTATTTTGACTTTTGAGTGTCTCAACATTCATATTTGGTGACTATGGAAGTGGTTGTGAGTATTTTATAACAAGGGTTATCATTATTTGGAGCTACTTGGAATAAGTGGCTTGCAAGAGTTAATACCGAGTAAGTAATATGGTCGGATATTTATTATTATCATTATTGCATAATTATTATATTATTTATACCAAAACATTTGTACCGGTGAAGGGTTCTATAGAATTCTGCATTAAAGAAAAGTGTTGTTGAGTATTATTTTACTATTATTTACTACCTTTCCTTCAATTCCGATTTACACAATATATTCATTCATGTCTACTACTACTACTACTACTACTACTACTACTACTACTACTACTACTACTACTACTACTACTACTACTCTAGTGTGAAAGATTATGGCAGAAAAGTGCAGTATGCTCCAAGTACAAGGTGTCCTGGTGTCTGTTAACCTCAACACAACCAATTTAGAAAATAAACAAACACTAATAAAATATTAACAAATAATCAATATCAAGTTATGCAATACTAATGTTGTATACTCCCATAATTGCAACATTTATTAACATATTTGGTGATACATTTTTGTAATAAATGTGATATGGGTGTTGTTAGTTTTTAATTAAAGCCTATATTTACCTCTGACTAGGACTTGTGCTACTTTGGATTGTGTACCTGTAATACCTTCGGTTCAACTTTTTTTTTTGTTACATTATCCACCACAAATGGTACCAGCAAACGCAAAAGTCATAGAACGTAATAATAATAATTATTATTATTATTATTATTATTATTATTATTATTATAATAATCTTAATTGCAATTCATAGGCTACATTATGTACTGAACATTACAATTTATTTTTTTTTACATTCGTACTTATACTAAAAATAAATAAAAATAAATAAATAAAAATAAAACAAAACATAGCGTTTTTTTTAACATTCTGCTTATTACTACTCTACATGTTGCTTTAGGCCCTATATTAATTTCTACTCTGTGTAATTCTACTTGCAGACTAGGTCAATTATCTAATTAATACATATCATAATACATCATTATCTTGCCTTATGGAGATTTATTGATATAATGCTAAATTGTGTCAAGAGACTTACTGGTTCAGATTTGAAGATATTCATTAATAGAGTAGTAGGCTTCAATTGTTCGTAAGGTGTAATTTAAGCAGGTGGTGGAATCTATCAAGATTGTAAGTGTGAGATTTAAGTTGTGGGAGTTGGTTGAAGATTGGGAGCATAGGTAGTGTGGACTTTTGGAATAGATGGAGAGATTGATTGATTGGATCAAGGAAGAGACGCTTTGGTATGCTATGTACGTAGCGCCCATATTCTTGAAACTACGATCCACAGAAAGGAGTGATGCCATAATTATTATTGTGTCTTGCCACAAAATACAAACTAAACAAAATTTTACTGAAGATGAGTGTAGAGGTCAACAAAGCAAAAGCGTGTAGGTTACCCCTATAATGTTAAAATTAAATTATTTTGGATTTTGTCATCCTTAAGATATAATTTAATGATAAATGATTGGTTTTAAAAATTTTAATTTATGACATGGGAATGTTATAACATAATAAATGATGGTGTTTCTAACTACTATTAGCCAGCGGTTTAGCCGAGCTCGTTTAACCGGTTCCCACTCGAACACCGAAGTTAAGCCGAATCGGACGTGGTCATGGGTAGAGTAGGTGACCGCTCTGCCCTGAAACTCACGTATACCGCTGATTAGAGCAGATGGAGGGTTCGAAAGCTAGTGTAACGGCTTCGTTCTCCTCAACGTCTGCTCGGCAGTCCGGGTTGGAGGAACCTATATGACTGTCAAAGTTACACCGTCCTTTCGGATGGGACGTTAAGCCGTTGGTCCCCTTGGTACTTTTCGAAAGGAGTAGGCTACGTGCCGGTACCGGGTTTCCCCTCCTCCCTTCTGTTCATACTTCATCCTCATCTATCACCACTCATCGTCTCGATTAGCCAAAGTGCATAAATATGAGACGTTAGGCAATATCCAATCAATCAATCAATCAATCTAACTACTATTAAATTGGGGGCGCGCCGTTTCATCGACACTTCGTTTCATCGACACCGCCGTTTTATCGACAAATTCATTTAATATTTGAAATGTTCGTGACCACCGTTTCATCGACAACTTTGAGAAGCCCGGCACCGCCGTTTCATCGACACCTCCGTTTCCTCGACAAAACATGATATTAAACCCCTATCGACAAACTGTGAGTAGTAGCTGGTCTGAAAACATCGTCTGGCGCGCGGATTTTGTATTGCTCCTAACATAAGTTTGCTTCACAAATGTAGGCCTAGTTCTTGCTTGTAAGTTATACGATGTGATATGAATTTTCCAAAACATTAAGTATCGTTATTGTATGGTTATTGTATAGTTGATAATACACATACATAGATTTATGAGCATATTAATTAAGTGCCGCATGCAACTAGACGTGTTATTAACGCTTTTTGCGTGTATATAATCTGTATTCGATAAAAATGCTAAACTAATTTAAATTATGCACTGTCAGGTTGGCCAAATATGTGGCAATTTAAAAAAATAATGGTGACTTCAATTTTTATTAAAATACGTTTAGTTTTCATCTTCCAATGCATATGTGTAAAATATAACTTGTATAATGAAATATTTACTTACTGATTTGAAAACCTCCGTTGTAAAAACACATTTTTCGGTTATACTCCAACGGTATATTTTTCGAGAAAATGTGATTGTAATGTAATATCTGTTTCATTACGTAAAAATTAAATCAAGGTATGGACTGTTAAAACCCAAAGAAGTTTTCGACGTGACGGGTAATTGTCCTCCTTTGTGAATTAGTTTAGTATCACTGACCATGATAGAGGTAAATTTAAAAATAAACAATTAAACAAAGAAGAATGCACTTTGCATGATGTTTAGCATTGCTTCACTGCCAACCTTCTCTTCATCCTTTTCTCTCTCTCTCAACTCTTCAAGTACAAATCCACATCTTGGCCGCAGATGTATTCATTAGATGTTTACACTGTACCACGTAAATGTTAATTGAAATACCCAAATACGTGAGCACATACATGGATTGTTCAGTTGCCTTTGGCGAACAATTGCGCTTTTAACTTTACCCACAATATGATTGAATGAAAAATAGTACGAGCAATATTTGATAAATTTTGCTATAAGGGTCCACGCAATGAACAATATCATGCATTATTTACAACAATTAGTTACATTTGTTCCTTGAACCAGTATCTAATTCATGTTCATGTTCATGTTCACGTTTATGTTCACGTTCAAGTTCATGTTCATGTTTACGGTCATGTTCATGTTCATGTTTACGTTCATGTTCACGGTCACGTTCATGTTCATGTTTACGGTCACGTTCAAATTCATGTTCACGTTCATGTCCATGTTACTTCTGTGTGTGTTATCATACTATTGTGCAAAGTGTCAGTATGTTTCCGTTTCCTCCCCCCAGATGCCTTCTAGAAGATTCTACCCCTACCACTACCAAGCATCTGCATTCTTTCGTTGGAGCAAGTATACTACAACCCACAGAGCAGCGTCTAACACCAGCATCTGTAGGCGTGACAACCCTAAGAACAACGTTCATGTTTTACGGGAGGATGTTTCATTGCTGCAATCTTCAAAGAAATATTATTTTCATAAAAAAATCTAGGCCGAAGTCTCTAAAAATGTTTTTGAGAATGCACACTTAAAATATGGCGAATTTTGTATTGAGAATAAAAGGCTGGATGGTTTACTGAACATCAATACATGTTTTATATCCCAAGTTGGTAACTATATTTTGTGTTCCTATTTATTTCCACGTGGATGGACAATCTCGACCGTTGGTTCCAGCATCTTGTTGATAAACTAATATGATTACTAAGTCAAAACTCCAAAGACGAAATTGTGAATTGTGTATTTTGTCGAGTCAACGGTACAAGGTGTGAGCCATCTTTTACATTTCTAAGGTGCCCATTAAAAATAGTTTGCTAGTCAAATCCAGCGAATCTCGCAAACATTCTGGGCCACTCTTTGACCTCGAATTGTCACCCAAACAATTTGAAACTTTATATGATATTATAAAACCACTCAACCCAACCTCTCAAGCGAAGTTTCATTGCCCCCCTGAACAAACTTGGGGGGGCATTGCCTCCCGGTTCCTTCCTACGCCACTGCCCCCCCCCCCTCCTGCACCCCCCTTGGCCAATGGTCTGGTCGGACTTGCACGAACGTCAACCTTGGCGCTCCCGAACTCGCACGAAGATGACGGCATCTCCATCAGTCAAATCACTGCACCTTATACTATTTCATCCTTAGATTTCATCACGTACTCCAGTTAAAAATAAAGGTACCTAACTCTAGGTTATAGAAACACAGAAAGTAATATACTATTTATGATGAGATCGAATCCCGAAATAAACCCCACTTTTTTTTATTTAAAATTTTCTTTAAATTTAACTTTGTCCCTTTTTGACTATTTTATATTTTTAAAAAAGGCATGAAAAACCCCTAAAAATTGGCTAGACTACCCGCCCACGGTCCACTTCCGGGACAATTAACCCCTTTTTAAAGGGGTAAAATTTTTTTGGCTTTGTTAATTAGAGGGTGGAGCGATTAATGGGAAAAAATTTTTTTTAAAGGGATGGCCCCCCAGTTTGGCAGGTAAAGCATATAAATTAAACAAAATTTTTCCGTAGGGCCAATAATTTTGGGCTTTTTTCTGTTTTTTAAAATCCCTCGCTCCCAAAAAGCTAAAACCATAATCAAAAAATTTAAGTAAAGTACTTTATTCCCTTTAAAAAAAGCATAAATTAAAAAAGCCAAAACCGCCAAACCCTTTGAAGGGGGTGCGATTAAAGTTTTCCAATTTGGTAAAAGCACCCGCGCCCTCCCTATTTATGGGTGTTAAAATATCTTTTTTATAGGCGGGCGCAGTTACTTGGGCCCCCAAAAGTGAAATGACGTGAGCGGAGATTTTTGCGTGCAAGGTGCATTTGCTTCCAAATACTTTTAATAGCCCCGCTATCCCCCTAAACGGGAAAAAGAGAGCTTTGGGCCGGGGCGACAACGCACACTAGCCCCGCGTGCGGGGGGGTGGGGGCCCCAACAAACCTCGTCATACCCCATAGTGAGGGCCCCAAAATTTTTTGAAATGGAAACTTCTTTACCGCAATTTTTTCGTTTAAAAAAATATCAAAATTTTATTAACCCTTTTTTTACATGCGCCCAGGGGTTTGGTGGGGATATTTTGCCTGAAATGGCTGCAAAAAACTACGGGGTAAAAAAATTGCTCCAAGTCGAAATTTTTCGTTTCCCCAAAGAACCCAACAAACAAAAAAGTTTTTAATCCTTTGTTTTGCCTAAATGGGCCCCTTTCTTTTAAAGGGCCTAGGGGTCGGGACCCAGAAAAAACCAAAATTTTTTAGGCCTAAAATGTTATGCCCTAGAATCTAGAGCCCCAAAGGGTAAAATGAAAAATTTATTGCAAAATTTTTCCCCCCCAAAAGGGAAATAGGACTAAACCCATTTAAACGATTTTTTTTTTTTTATTATTTTTTTTTATTTTTTTTTTATTGTTTTGGGGCGGGGAAATATTTTTTTTAAATTTTGTCTTAGGGTTTTTAAGGGGAATTACGGGTTGGTTTCCCATCTCTTGAAAAACCATATCAATATTAGAAATCCCCTTTTTGTAAAAGCATTTTTTATCATTTTTGAAACAAAAACCTTTTTTGGTTAGAAATTTTCCCTACCAAATTACAGGAAAAAATTTGATATCCGATTAAGGGATCCCCTTTCCCCATGTTTTTGGTTTTTTTTTTACTTTTGCTTCCCTTTTTTTTTTTGTTTAGTAAAATTCCACATTTTAATTAAAATAAAATGTTTTATTTTAAAACCCTTTTTAAATAAAACCCCTAGGCCTACTCAAAGAAAATGTATTTGAAATACAAAATACTACATTTGTCAATTATTTGTAAGCAAGCTTGATGCCAACCTTTTATGTATCTTATTATGTATCTATTATCTTGGTGACAATTATCAATGCTCTACATAGGCTTACCTATAGTAATATGTACATATCTTATATATTTTGTTTGTAAGCATAAATTGTAATTCCAAACAACATACTGTGTTTGGACCAAAATGAATTACAGTTATATACCTTTTTTATGAATTTTAATTAATCATTTTTACGGTCTTTTTATTCATTTCATTTCAATATTAATTGTTTTCAAGGATGTTGGCAATTAATATATTTCCCTAGTTTGCCCAACCTAAAAAAATCCCAATTTTTAGATATAATCCTCGCGTCCATAATGGTTTTCTCATTTGTTTTCTGTAATAAGATTAGTATTTTATGTATATGCCCTAGGCCTAGTGCTGTAGAATTCCAAATTGCCTACAAATTAATTTTTGTTTTTTACTTTCACATGCATTGTATCTTGGTGTCTAACTCTTAGCAAATCATTACTGCATCCATATATATCTTATTTCAAGGAAGTGATTTGCCAGTCATTGTTTTAGGTAATAATAACGTAGGGGCATACCTTCAGTCCCAGTTCATGAAAAATTTTGAGACTGCTCTATGGTAACACAAATAATATCTATATTGATATTCTAAACAGACATTTTTTACATTGAAACTTAAATCTGTTATGTTACCAAGTGCCGAAACTTAAGACTTAAAAACGAATTAAAATTAAAATAATATCAACTAGCTTTTCATTTAAACAAATAATTTTAAATATAAGTCCTGTAACCAGGCGCATCTCGCTCATAAGCACAATGTCGGTCGAAATATAATCCCCTGTAACTGTGCATCTGCTCCCTGGATCTGGGCATCCTACCCCTGTTACTGGTCATCCTACCCCTGTAACTGTGCATCTGCTCCCTGGATCCCCCCCT